>VWYP01020529.1:174079-207582 GCA_013400435.1 Pycnonotus jocosus | reverse complement strand
AAGAACAAAAAAGCCTTGTCTCTCCCTGTCTGGGCAGAATGGTACTGTCCCAGACAGAAAGGTCCCCATAGGCCAAGCTATTCATGTAGCACCAGCCTGCTGGGAGCACCAAGCTATGGCAGGGATGCAGAGCAAACCCAGGGAAACTGCAGAGCCTGTGTGGTAATTAGTGTGATGTATATTGCCTTTGCTTGGCAGTCCTGAAGGAAGAGAGGGGGAAAGGAAGGAAGAAAGAAAAGAGAGAAAATGAAAGAATAAAAATAGAAATAAAGAAGAAAAGGAAAAAAAGAGAGAATTAGGACTGCACAAGGCAATATTTCAAGACACCAAAATGAATCATTAAAAATGTCAGCAGCAAATCAGTTTTTTTCCCAAAGTTGTTTTATAAAATTATAAAAGTGTCATTTATTATTTTAGAGAATATTCTTAATTCTTGATAAATCAATGTGTGAATAAATTCTCTTGAGTGTATGCAGGGTTCCCTGTCTGACTGTCACTGACCGCCCTTCTCTGTTTTCATGCCTTTTGTAACTGTTCTCCAAACAGTTTATGAAGACCAACATTGCACATGTGGTTCTCTGAACTAAAGGATTCATTTTACCAGATTTAAAAATCCTTATAAATGAGGACAACGCTGACAAGAGCAGGATAAGTAAACTCACTGAATATTCTCATGCGTGAGTGATAAAAACAAATGTTTCAGGATAGCATAGCAGAGTGATGTATGGGGCTTTATGCACATCACTGCTAGTAAAACCAGCAGGAATAATCAATGTGTATATCTGCATACTGAAGGGGACTAGGAATGGCTAGCAACCACTCTGGTATCATGTTCCTTGAAAAAGCACATAATTTTTTCAACAAGGCAAAGACAATTTTATCATCATGAAAAAGTCACATTCATGAGAAGATGCTCCTTAGTTCTAATTTGTATTATTTTAATGGTATACTAGTCTGGAAAACAATCATAATTTTCCCATTTCTCCCCACCCCCTCACACTCTGCTATTCATGATTTTTCTGTCATGCAGATTTCCCAACTGTATTCTCTTCTTTATTATTTTATTTCACATTTTGTAGGACACTGTATTTTTGCTCTTGGTTAATGAAAACAAAGAGATCAGCTTAAATTTCCTGTGATAACAGTAGTTTAAAACACCATTATGATGCTTTCTTAGTCTTTAAAATCTTTCATCTTCCATAATCTTTAAGCCTCACTAACCATTATTACCCTACATATGCAATCATAATAAAAGCTTTGCAGAAAGAAGAGTATCAAAATGCTTGGCAAACCAAATGAACTAACAAAATAATCCTACTAAATAATGTATATGATAAATACATGCACACAAATTTATATGGATCTACACATGCATATATAGAAGCTTATGTACTCATTTACATATAAAGGCTTTTCCTTTTTTGTGGTTGATATCTTAAAACACTGTTGGCTTCCCTGGATATCAAATTATACTTGGAAACTCTCTGATTTTGGCTTTTCATGATGTTTCAGATTGCATCTCCTGCTTCATTTGGGCTCTTTGTCCTATACAGGGTGAGTTCCTCCAACTGATATGATTATCTCAGTATTTACCCCAGCTAAGGCTTGGCCTTCACCACCTCCAGCAGGGAGGTAAGATGGCATGTCTTTTTCAAAAATCAGCCAGCTGATGCTCAGAAGCCAAATGTCTGGGTCAGTGTAACACAGAGTTGTGCTGTGTAAGGGCAGGTTCAGAATGCTAAGCTGACAGAACTGATGGGCTCATTGACCCAGGGGTCTCCTCCTCCATCCTGGATGTGTGCTGATGTTCCCTCATGCAGGGTGCCTCTGGAGCTTGTCTGACCCAGCACTGACACGACTCTGCTACCAGGAAAACCCACACAGGTACAGGCCTGGCTCAGAGGGTCACAGCCGAGTCATGCTCTACCTGGGGGATGCAACAAGATAGGAACTACAGGGGTCAATCCTTGGACCTGTGCTGCCTGACAGTGATATGAGTGACCTGAAGGAAGTGCCAAAGGGTACCTTTGTTGAGTCTGCAGATGGCACGAAATTGAAGGGACAAGTGGTAGGACTGACAGTCTGGGAGGACCTAGACAGATTGAAGGGATGGACCACAGGAAACTCAAGCAATTCAGCAAGGAGAGGTTGTGTACCTGGGCAGGAAGAGCCTATTGAAAAGATAAAGGCTGGGGAAGAGACTACTCAAGGAACACTTCTATGGAAAAGACCCCAGAAGGCCTGGAAGATGGGCAGGACCCTAGGAAAGGCTCCATTACTCCACTACACCTACGTGTATTGTTTTTCTTACCAGGGGACTGGGAATGATAGCTGGATGCTTTCCTGGAGCTGGGATTGGGAATAGTGACTGGATACTTCCCTAGAGTTCCTTCTAACTTTATGAATGTAGGCACAAAAAGGGGAAGATCTTAGCCCCTCTACTGTTCTGTAGTGTTGGAGTGGTGTTGAAGTCCTCACCATCTCCAGCTTGTGCTGGTTTTGTCTGGGATAGAGACATTTTCCTCACGTCTTGTAAGAAACTAAGAAAATTAGAGAAGCACAAAGAGATGGGTTAGGTGTTAAGCTTGTGGAGGAAATATTTTGATATGGCTCCTCTCTTCCAAATTACCTCTCGTCTTCCTCTTTTCTTTTCAACCTCCTCCATGCAATATGATACACAATAGATGAAATAGGTGAGTAGGTTCTTTGTGACTCAGAACCTCCCAAAGAGAAAAGGGAGAATATCTGTTTTAATTTACTGTGGGAATATACTGACTCAGTCCAACTCCTTGCCACTTCTCACTTCTTTCCTGGCCTGTATTCCTCACATAGCCACTCCCTGCTCCTAGCCTCCTGGAATGAGTTAGAAGATGTTAGCACTGCATTTCCTAATTAGAGGTTTTGTGGCACAGCCTAAAGTTACAGAAATCAGCTCATATTTACTCATGCTGTAACTCATATATGTAACATGTCTGCAATAGAATCTGAGAAACAATTTGTCATAGCCAACCTGATTAAACATGGGCACTTTCAGGGAAGGTTCATTCATCTGCCATGGAGACTTGATGCTCATAAACACATTGACACCTGTGTAATACTACATATTGAAAAGAGGTTTCCGTTGTAACCAGATCACACCCCCTTAAATGAAAACAAAGCTTTTGATATTTATAACTGCTAAAAGTCCACAGGCATATTTTCCCACATAATGTCTGGAAATACCTTCACTGGAGAATGGCAAAGTGCGTGTTAAATTCAGTATCTGACATGCCATTTTCACTGATGATGAAGCTGAGTGCAAACAAAAAATGGATTTTTAAATTTTTTGGCAAAATATTATTTATACATTTTACTGTCCAGCTCAGGGCATTAGAGATGGGCTTACCCATTATTTTATGTATCACCATACCACTGATTTCTAGAGGCACCATTGCCTACTAAGAAAACTTCAGAAAGTTAATTATATGTGATGCGACAAAGCGTAGACCCCTAGCAACTTGGATGCCTCCCCAAGGAAAAAGCAATATAATACCATGGCAGACCATACTTTCCTGAAAAGTCATATTCTTCCTCTTCTTTCAGAGCCTGAAGCAGGTTGATCTGCTGTTCTGTGCCTGTTTAGTGAGCTGTTCTGTGCCTTGCTGTGGCAGTCTCAATCTATTCAGCCTTTAAAACTTGCTGCATATTTAGACCTCAAATGATTATAGTATCACCAATCCCCTGAAAAATTGCTGCTTTGACTTACTTTGAAGACTCCTATCAGCACAGAAACAACCATAACCTAATCACATTTTATTTGGAAAAGAAGAACATATATTTACTTTGATTACATTTTTGACTTCCTGAAGGCCAGATCTTGTTCCCATTGGTGTCTGTGGCAAAACTCCCATTATCTTCAATGGCAACAAACCCAACCACTTAGTTTGCATAATCTGCAGAAAGTAAATATTCTAACACTTGTTATCTGTGATATTTAAGTAGCTAATAAAAATGTGCATGTAGAACTGGTTCATATTTATTTAAGCTTGTAAAAAAGTGACTTTCAAATAGGACAAAATATAGGACAAAAACATTCTGTAAATGAAGACTCAATAAATAAAGCAATTTTTTCCTCTCCCACGACACAGCATGCACTCTTTATTAATGTTACAGAAATAAAGCTGTAAACCCTGAAAAAAATAAAATGTACTTATTATGGCCATAAAATGACATAAAATGACTGAGTCCGGAGTTCTGCCACTATAACACATGCATATATATTTATATAAGGAGAAGGTAAAATGACAAACTGTTCTACTTGAGCTTGTTTTTTGCTAAAAAACATATCAGCCCAGTTGCTAATGTGCTATTTATCCATTAAAGAATGTTGCTATAGTTACAGTATCTATTGCGAAAATAGCATGGTAATATGAGAGAGAGGATGAAGAATGCAGAAGAAAACAAGCTTTCATATTTCTATTGCTTTTATTGTACATGAAAGTTAAAAACTTAGCAGTTGGCTCTGTTTTGAATTAAAGCCTTAGAACCAACCTTTGTACTCAATGGACCCTTTTTCTTCTCCATCTGGAGTTACAGGAACTAACATCCCTGATACAAATAAACACTCCAGTACAAGGATGTAACTAAAATTTCCACTGCACAATTATATCAGTGATTTTATAGGCACACCAAAACATGAAGATTTGAATTAGTCATCCCATGTTTCATTTGAAAAATCAGATGGTGGAAACCATTTTTTTTTTTTTACCAATAAACAAAGAAAAACAGGTAATTGTGCAATTCCAGTCTTAGACTGTCATATTTCAGCTCAGAGCTAAACCTTGTCAGTGTTTCACATGAAAACATACTGTAACTTTTTTGATGTCCCCACCCAAAATTAGATTTCGTGAAATCCCTTAACTGTATAGGAGAACACCACACCCCAAGTGCTTTTTCTTGGGGTAGTTTTGTATCAGAATTAAAATGTGCAGTCTAGATACATCTAAGCAATGTGTAGGTAGAATCAGCAGTTTGCCAAATTCCTGTTATGCTTAAAAATATTTCCACTCTGAAGAGATTAAAAAAAAAAAAAAAGCCCAGTGGTAATAATTCCTATTAAAAAATGTAATTGTACTAGGTGTCTTTTACAACTTCTGAAATCTACATGGCCAACCTCAGTGTAAATTAAACTAGGATTAGGCTATTCTTCCAAATAAAACAATCATAATGTGAGAGCTATTGGGTTTAACTCAGGATAGGATGAAGCCTTGGACAAATTTAAAAAAAATGTAGGTTCATTACATCAGTCTTAAAACCAGTTTGATATTAAAGACATTTTTCCTCCACAAAATTTTTGTAGTTCTTCAGGTTATCAACCAAAAGTCAGTGGCTGAAACAATTTTGCTCTCAAACTAATCTTGAGTACTTTGACCCTTCTCAGCAGAAAAGAGAAGCTAGAAAGTATGTAGGTAAAATATCTCTTTCGGATAATCTCAAAAAATTTTGGCCAGAAAAGACTATTCTGCTTTCCATCGAAATGTCACCTGTACATGTAAGCATTGAGGATATCTAATGCTCATGGACCTGCCATAACAAATAAAAAAATATCCTAAAGTGAGATTATCTATGTTATGAGATAATTTAGCTGCTCAGTTCATCCCCTGGTGCCTGATCATCACACTGTATAAATGCCAGTCCCACTGTGTTGTCTCTTTTGGAGAGACCCAGCTTAGTTCTCTCACAAACAAACTCTAGGCTGGGTTTGTGTTTCCCTCAGACTCCCACCATTGAGCATTAGAACAAGAACACACAGGGGACAACCCAGGGCTAACAGCAGCTGGGGAGAATGCAGCAGTCTGCTCTACAAAAGGGCATGCTTGCACTAGTGGGAGTTCATGTCTCTCAGCAGCTCTTGTTTTGGAGAGGTTATAATTTGTTGGGGTAGATACATTTATCAGTCGTAGATGTAAGCTGTTGTTTAGTCAGAGTGTACTCTCTTGGGGCTAAGAGACTTCTGCAGGCAGCTACCTTAGCACTTGCTCCTTTTGCCAGCTGTTGTGTCTGCAATTTGGTTGCTATGACTTCCCCAAAGTATTGGCTCAGCTGAATGGGGTATCTTTTGCCCAGAACCAGTCCAAGCCTGGCTGAAGGTCACAGCCCCAACCCATGTCACCAGAGAGGCCCAAATCATAGTATCCTTGCCATGTGAAATGGCAAAAGGATACTGTTTTTTGGCAGAAACAACAGCAGCTGATCTCATTAGAAAGAGATGATTGTGCCCCTTATAGTGCTATGGCCAGAGGATTTGGATGGGAAGAAAGGAATTTTGTGACTTAATTTCCTCATGGACATGTCTTAACCACGAAGCGGTGAACAAAGCTGGGGTACACAAATGCTCCACCACTCTTACTGAAAGTGTGTTCCTAAGAAAGGGACAGAGCAAGTGGAAGAGCCATGGTTAGATCCCAAGATATTAATCTGATAGAGCCTGACATAATATATACATTTTAGCAGTGAGCTGAAAATGCAAAATGCGTAAGCAGTCTGCAGGACAAGGTTTAGAGCAAGAATAAACAACTTTGAAGGCATTTTGTTGAAAGAAATTTGCCTGGAGAAGCAGACAGACAGGTTTTTCATCACTAGTAAAGACACTGAAAGAATAGTGTTGTGTAGGATGGGGAGCCATTAGCCAAAGATATTTAGTTATTAATTCTGTGTTTGCATTTGTCTCCAGGAACTGAAAAAATCTTGCTTCTATTTTGCCTGAGGAAGTCAGCATAGCCTTTAAACCTCCAATGAATTTGTAAGATGGGGTTCCTTCAACCGTCACCAGTGGGACTGAGGGACAGCCTGCATAGCTAAAGCACAATACTCTGCCAATATATCTGCATTGCTTTTGGAAACTATGCAGATGTCCGTGAATGATACTGTATGACTGTCCTCCACTGAGCAGTTTCTCCGTTCATAAACAAAAATTCATTGGAAACATAATAGGAATTTATGTGCCTGATAGGAGATAGAAATACTGGCTTTCACTCAAGCCATGCATCACGCCAGAGTGCACACTGCAACAAGTAGTTTTCCATTCGACTGTTGTCATTAGTTTCCTGTAGACCAACAGTCATTTGCTTGTTTACATGAGCCAAGTAAAAATGTTACTCAGCCCTTGGCATAGTCTAGGGTTTGCCACCACACTTTCAGACAAGTAATCATACTAATACCTTCCCTGCTAGCCATTTAGCACCAAAAATACTTTCTCATAGATATATTATTTAAGTATAGAGCAATTCATTCCTTATTGGCTGGAGCCTATAGGAACCTCTCTAGTGATTTTCATTAGATGGTATCTTCTCATTCCCATGTAACCATTCATTGCTGGAATTCATTTTGCATGAGTTCTCTGATACTAATTTATCCCCTCCAAGAGTCAAAGACTGCTGTAGAGGTATAAAGGTTTATTCTTATCCAGCAATGGTGAGTGACAGGGCTGTTTTCTGTCCTTTTTGAAATTGTAATGGACTCAGCATTTCTACCTTGACCTCATTGTGAAATATTTTTCAATTCTATCTTAAACAGTTCATGATACAGCATTATTGCTAAGCTCCACGTGTGGATGTGGTAATCAAACTTCTACACTGCACTGCAATTTGCTTTATAAGGATACTGAAAGGTGGAGAAAGCAGGTGATATTGGACTTCTGCTCTTTAATCAGATGAGAGGTGAAGGATATTTCCCTGTCCATCCTGTCTTGGCTGTGTGGGCTACAGGTCTCTCTGAATTTTCTGGCAAAAGTTTTTTCAGAGATTAAGATCACCATTGGTTTTTGAGTCATTGTTTTATGACAGCACTGCAGTTTAGCAGGACTCTGCTATTGCCATAAAAGTGTGGGAACATCAGGAAGATCAGAACACAGACAGATTTAGAATAGACTGAGGATATAAAAATCTATTAAAGACCTTCTCTCTCCTTTTTCCTCAGAGTGAAAAATCAATAAAGTAGTATAAGCCAGATAGCACAAAATGTACAACTGCTAGACCTCCAATTTATGCACAAAGTGACCTTGACCTATCCTGCAATTTCCAGTCATTAATTTATTATGTACCTCTTCTAACCATATCACTCCAAACCACAATGAAAAACAAAACTTAAGAGCTGGATGTGTTTCCTTTCTTTTAAAGAAGCAGATTTAGCATGGAGTAAGTTATTATTTACAAAAAAGGGTGAAATACTTTTTGCACAATTCACAATCTGACTAAATAATGAATTACTATCTAGAAACTAGCTGCAGAATACATTTAGAAATCATATGACTCTGAGCTTTCTGAAAATGCTGTTACTGTCTGTACTCTTCTACCTTTAGCCTGACACTGCTTTCTGTGATATATTCATGAGTATATGACCATGCTGAAAATGAGGAGAAGGTAATGTGAAAACAGTTTTCCAACCATGTTTAGCTCTTTTAAAGTAAGTAAACTCATTGCATTTTCTGTCATAGATCTATACAAACATAGACTGTTAAGGATTTGGAAGAGACCTTAATGACCACCTAGTTCCAACCCCACTGTCATAGGCGGGGACATCTCCCACTAGACCCAGTTGCTCAGGACCTTATCCAACTTGGCCTTAAACCTCATAGACTGGTTTATTACATAAACTGAAATCAGAGGAAGATAATAACTTCCTGTTTCCTCAGGTAATACACAGAAGTTAACGATAGAATTTAGGCCATACAGCAGGCAATAAGTTTAGTTGAAGAAGACGTCAATGTTTCAGTGCCAGTTATAAGGAGGAGAATGATGGTCAGATTTATTATCCATTTTATCCTGAGGAGCCCTCCAGGCAACTGGAATTTATGGGAAGTACGACCTTTTGCACTTATTACTTGAAGACAGGATGAAAACCAAGAAGAGGCAATGATTTATGTCTATTCTAATTCACAGCCTATTCCCCAGCCCCTCGGAACAGGCCTTTTGTGTGCTTCCTTTTCAGTTACATACCTGCCAAAAGAGTGGTCAAGCTTCAAGAGAAGAGATAAAATAAATGTTCATCCACTAGAAGTTCTTCATCAACAGAAGAGCCAAATGTTTAACATCTGTCTGGACTACACTCCTGAAACCCATAAGCTGCCTGCACAGACAATACCAGGGACATGTCAAAGAGAGATGCATCTGCACGCTCTCTGTTGATTTTCATGTCTCCATTTTGACAGACTGAAGAATTTAGGCAATTCTGTTCAGGCAAATTAGATGCCTCTTCACCTTCCCCTTCAACATCCACCCTTTCCCACGAGCAACTGCCTGAGATAAGGCAGTGCCTAAATGAGGTTGTCTGGATTAACATCTTGCTCAGGTTACTCTGCCAAATACATTGTCTTGATATTACAACAGCTTCAGTTCAATTTGAATATCAAAAAATCTCGACGCTATTGTGACTGAGAGTGGCAGAAGTTTCTGTTTTCAAACACAAGCCCTAAAAGTAAGTTTTTCATTCTTTTACATTTCAAGTTCTTCACCAAACTGAACATGCAGGTAAGTGTAAAACACAAGGAAAGATATTTTTATAATAAAAGCAGATACTTCCCCGAAGTTTTCAAATGTAATTTAATGTCACATGTGAAGAGCATAAGCAAAACTAGTTGCCTGTTACTGACAGTGTGTGCTCTGCAGATGGGAGGCTGGCAGGAAAAGTGCCCCACCTGCATGGGTATGTTGAGGTATCAGATGCAAGGGCTCAGAGTGATGTGAACTACAGACAGCCTCAAAGCTCTGCTGCATGAATATCTGCTTCTAAAAATCCCCAAATCTGCTCAGAGGTTTGCCATCGATTTCAACAGGAGGAGTGTCATGCTCTCTGAGAGGGCATCAAAGCTGCCCTGCACCTCCAGCACAAGTGAGAGCATTCATTCCGGGGGTTCTGTCACTCCTATTCACTGCCTCGTGCACTAAACCCCAGGGAAGTTGTTTCTGGGTCGGTGCCCTGCGCAGTTGTTACAAAGTCCCCATCAGGAGTACGGAGAGGACAGACTTGCCAAAAAATTTCTGATTCCCCTCCTTCTACAGGCAAGTTAAAATCCATAGGGGTTTTATCCTTCAGCCCAGCCTTCTGCTGCAGTATTGATTGGAGCTCCCTCAGAATTTGGAGATCTATAAATCACACGTATCTTTCACTTTTCCTATTCAAATGTAAACAGCATATGAAAAAGACAGGTGTCTCTTTTTGTGTGACCCAAATGAAGCTTTGCAGGAACAGCAGCATCAGGCTCACACTGTTTACCTTTTTATTCCTGCTGAAGGGAAGTCAAAATCTAGTTTTCTTCAAAGTTAACCACATGCAAGAACAGGGCTGCTTCGGCTGGCTGGAAACAACAGGTATAAATAACCTCCTGTGTCCTACAAAGCAAGAGCCTAGAAAGGATCCTCGGATTGTTTTCTGCACATCAGCCTATGAGCTGGGGGTGTTTTAATGCTCTGTTGATGCCACAGGAGCCGATAGAAGCAGGGACAGATTACACTGAGAAGGAAGTAAACAAGTTGTTTACAACTCAGCGAGGCTGCAGTGTATCCTCCTTATATCGGCTGGAAGGCAGTGACAGCATTGGCCGGTGGGCTGCTGATGGGAAGGGATCCCTGGAGCTGCCAAGCTCTGGATCCAGAAATGTCTGTGGGGCTTCAGTAACAGGAAATCACATGTGCTGTCATTATCAGCTGCTGAGCGAGACAGATGCACGCAGATCAATATTGGTATCCGATATCAAAGAGCTACTGTGACTACACACAGACTTCTGAACTAAGGCAAACAACAAAACAATTTTATATTATTAGGACTGTCAAAAATCCCCTGACTTTCTCTTTTCTGCTTTGTTTCTGTTTTTCCTTTCTGAGGCACTGGATTCATCACCATTAAAGGAACTGAAAGTCCTCTCTGCCCAAAGTAACTTGTATCATTATTGATCTAATTAAACTCTGTTTGCTTAAGGTTGCAGTGGGAAAAGGCTGCAAATCAGCAGTCTTCCCAATCTCTTCCAATAGCAAGGGGTTTGTTCACTCAGCTGGAGAACTGGCAGATCCTTAAGCATAGCTTTAAGTGGAGTAAGTTTCCCTTCTTATGGCATATTTTATGCTGCCTAAAAATACATTTTTGGAATAAAGATAAACATCTCCAGGGCTCTTGTTTCAAACAGAACTTGGGCACTGGAGAGGTTCTGCATGGAGATAAGTGCCCTCCCTGCACTAGCATTAGAGCTGTGGGTGTCTTGGTCACACTATAAATTGCATGACAGTGGTGATTTCTGCATTAGGCTTTCTGTTCCTTGTCATTTGTGTTGTCAAATAAAACACATTTGTAACCCTATAGGGTTTTTTAATGTTTACATACATCTACAAGCTACAAACCTGTGTTTGTAAACAAGCAAGCAATTTTAGCTCTGTGCAAATCATACCCTAAGCGACGAACTCTGTTTTACAAGGAAGCATCTCTCTCCTAATACTTCAGCTCCTTTTTTTCTGTAAAACAAATGGTAAATGAGAATATTTTTGAAGGGTCTTTTTCTCTTATGCCTTTAAAATAATTGTAAGCTGTAGCAGAGAATTCAGTCGTGCTCAGGCTGGGTACATTCAAAGGAAACTCACGGGAAGAATCAGAGAGTTTGTTTCATAGTCCAAACAGATATTTTTGTTATGTAAGGTCAGCCCCTTCAGAGGGATTCCTAGGATACTTTGGCCCCTCTGATTTCAGATAGAGAAGAATCTGTGACACATGAGAAATGCACCGAGGTGGATCACGCACTTATTTCCATTGCTTCAGCTGGGTGACTGCAGTGCTATTGGTACTTCAGAAAAGAGCCAACAGCTAAAACATATTTGCCTTCTGCCAGTTCTACTGATGGCTCATCTGTTTGCATTACACACTCTAGCTTGTAATTGCATTGCTATGTTTGCGTGTGCGTGTAAACTGCTCACATAATCTCGCATATCCTGATAGTAGCAGTGTGTAAGGATGAGATGGTGCAGTCTGCACGCTAGCCCAGATATATTTCCGTTAAGTGTAAGTCAGGTGCTTAAAGGGAGATAAGCAGATTTACCACAGGAAAAGGTCCAGCCTTGATTTTATTCTGGTCTGAGGCACGGCATTGGGCTGAGGGAGGCTTGCAGTTTTCACTCCCTTTGGCTTTGTACCAGCAATCAATCAGAGCATGAAGGACTGACTGTCTCTTTTCAAAGCTGGAGAGAGACTTGGAAGTGGTGGCAGAGTCTGAAGCAAGGGCTTTTTTCATCCATCCACAGCTGAAGCACTCCTTCACTATTTTTTAAGATTACGCCTTCGGCAATCACCCCGCTTCACCCGCCTTTAAAGCAGTCCTGGCTGGTTTCCAGGGCTCCTTCTGCAGTACTTGAATGGGCGAAATGGGCTAGACCGGCTGCTGTTTCCTCTCTGGCCGGGAACTCCTCCGCAAGGAAGGAGTTAAAGCGCGCAGCAGCAGCTCGCAGCGCTGCCCGCCGCGGAGCGCCTGTCCCTGCGGCCCGGCCGGCTGCGGGCACCCGGCGGGGAGAGCCTCGGCAGCGCACAGCTTGTCTCCCGTGATAAGATAGACGAGTGCTTAATGCAATTCCTCAGATACCCAGGGGGATAGCCATAAATGCTGCAGAATAAACAAACAGAGGGAACACTGAATGGAGGCAGCGCAGCGAGCCCTTGGCGCCGAGCGGCAGCGGCCCCCGGGCGTAAACAGCGGCACACGCGGGCCCGGGGCCGCCCCTGGCCCGGCCCGGCCCGGGGGGGGCGCACCCGCAGCACCCCCGCCCTGCCGGAGGGACCCCCCAAACCCCCGCCCTGCCTGCTCCCAACTCGGGCTGCGGGGCTCGCCCGCCTCCTCTGGATGCACCGGACTATTTTTACAGCTCTCTGAGAGCCCTGGTTTCCCCTGGCACATCCGCCACTAATACTATTACCCGACAGGAGAAAAGGAACGAAGTTGCTAAAATAACTGTGCATCGCCGAAATAGAAGGAAAAGGCATTTTAGGTCATGCAATCCGTGCCCTGGACGGCAAAGGTTGCTCCCTACAGAATAAATCTGAGAGGACTGTTCGTTACAGAATAAATCTGAGAGGACTGTAGATCAGCTTTATATTGCTGTGTTGTCTCTTGCTGAGGAGGGTTTTCAGTTCCTTTTTGGTGCGTTTCTTTTCTTTTTTTTTTTAATAAGTGATCAAAATCATAGTAAGAAATGGAACAGCTTCATTAGTAACGGTTTACCCCAGGCCAAACTTAGTTTTCCTTTTTTTCCTTTTTTTGGCTGTTTTATGACATAAAAGCTTGCTCTCTGCAATGTAGAAACATTCTGCAAGGTCACTTCACAAAATGTAATAAAGTAAGCTTACTGTTTCCTAGAAGAAGATTATGTTTGAATTTCTCTAGTCTCCTCTTTTTATTTAACCTGCTGTCTGGTTCACTTTGGCAGGGTTCAGCTGTGAAAGTCACAAAAGCCCTGACTTCCTTCTCATAATCATGTTTGGTTTCAGACTGTTTCAGTCAGTGAAGCAGATATTCCAGGGCTTCTCTGACCCACTCTAAATGTTGTAAAAGTTGATGGTCATCGAGTAACCCTGTTATTCCCTGCGTGCTTAGGGAGCCAGTTATACCTAGAATGAACTTCACTGTGTGTCCTGCTCTTCTGACTATTTATTATCTCAATTCTTCATCTGTGAGGATGGCAATCAGAAGGAAGCCAACCAACCTGACCAAGGGGGAATCCTGTCCATGGTGTAACCTAGCTGGAACCCCTTGAACCAGTGGGAAAAAAATTGGAGGGGGAGATAGAAAATAACATCTGAAATCCTGATGTTGCCAAGATTTCCTGCACTCAGCTGAGATGGTTTTAAGGCTAGAGTAACACCTGCATTCCCAGATCTGAGAGCATTTCCATGTTTCTGAGCCAGAGTATGTGCTCTGGCCATATCCTAGCTCCTAATTCCACACCAATGCCACACCTGCACAGCAGCTTGCTCCAGCCTGCTCCTGTGTGTCAATGGAAATGAAACTCTGTGGGTGAGGGCTGGCTGGGAATGGTGGTGTGCTCCTGATGGCAGTTGTCCACCCCATAGAGCACAGGAGTGCTAAGTCGAGGTGTGAGTCTTTCCTTCTGTCCCTTCTGATCCAGTGGAAAGGCAAACAGATTAGCTTAAAGAATTGGCTCTTTAGAGCTGTTAGACTTCAAAATGGAAAGGAGAAATAGTGCTTGCAGATTCAGGAGCAGGTAGGAGGTAGTTTGAGAAGCTACTTCTTATCAGCTCTCAGCTATTGCTTTCTGCCTCCCAGCTGAGATGATGCCTGAATGTGCCCTAATTTTGATGTGATAAGGTTGGGCCAAATATGAAATCCAAGTGTGCAAGAGCTATCAGGAGAAAAATCTTCAAAACTTTTTTTTTTTTTTTTTTAACAAAGATTTGAAACCTGTTTTATTGGCAGAGGAGGGAGTTTTGAGAAGAGATCAGGAATAATTACAAACAGCAGACCTCTGCCATTTGAGATAAGGTGAATAGCCTTTGTTGTTTGCAACTCAAGGCTTTGGTACGTATGACAGGCAGCAGAACATTTCTGATTTATTGTAAGATAGAAATAGTAAACATACTGCGTAAGTAGTGTGTTAGAGTGTTTATCCATGTGGTTTTTCAGTTCTAAAAAATATATTTTTTCCCCAATCTAATCATGTTTACAGATAAGATAACCATGTTGGGGATATGTTACTATGGAGGTGGATTATGAATTAAACATCTTTATAATCAGGAAAGGAACAATAGCCAACCAACTAAATATAAATGATGGTTCATAGTATAAGCCCTATGGAATACCAAGAGAAGATAGAAAGAGATCAACATTTCAACCAGTTCCTCCACCTGGAGACTTCTTGTAATGCATAGTTATCATTGAGGGCAGTGGTCCAGGCAGAGGACAAGGTGACCCGAACCCTGTTAGAAAGTGAAGAGCAGAAAACTAAGGCAGTAGCTGTGAACAGCAAGGGGAAGTCAGGATACCAGAGCATGCATAGGCACAAGAGAGTTAGAAAAGGAGTTGAAGAGGACAAGAGCAGTGATGGCAGGTCTATGCTGAACCTCTCAATGAGGAGTGGCTGATGTTCAATGAGAGACAGAGCTAAGTATGAGAAGGCTGAAGGAGGCAAAGAAACTTACAGAGACTGGGACAAAGCAATGGGGGATTTGGTGCTACCATTGTAGATTGAATCATGAAACACTAATGACAAGAGAGAGAAGGATGTGCAGAAATATTTAAAGCAGAGGAAGCTATCTTGTGCTGAACTTTTCCCAGATGGTTTCAGTGGCTAGGCATTTGGCACTGCTGAAATTTATGAGAGTTTATTTTCTAGGGTTTATTAAAAAAAAAAAAAAAAAGGAAAGAAATGCAAAGAATTGCATTTATGTCTTTTACAGCTATTTTGTCTATTAAACGTGTGACTTCAGCCCTTTAAATTGCTGTTTGTAGCAGCACTTAAATGACTCACAGGGTCCTTCTAAGCAGCTAGTCTGTAATAGCTCTTTCCAGGCATCTGCTCAAACTGTATCCAATTAAAAAAATAAATCTGGGAACAAACTGCTCCCAGTTTCAGATGACTGGCAGATATGGATTCTACTTTCATAAAAGGCTTATTCCTATGCTCAGTTCTGTTTATGGCAGTTCAGGAAAACGATATCATGTAACTTTCAAGTCATACAGCCTTTACATTTATTTAAAGTTGTCATCTGCAAATAGCATTAGAACAGCATCAAGTCAGTAACGAAAACAAGACAAAATATCTCAGAAACCTAAAATGTGGTGACATACCTCATTATGAAAAACTGCCAAGAGTTCTTGTGAGATAAGTGCATCACATTTCATTGGTTTGGGGGATAAATATTATTGATTTCTTCTGAGGTTAACAGACTTCTTGTTTTCAGTAACCACAAAACAAAACCAAAATCTCTATCAGTGATGATACCTTCAACCTCAGGAGAAATAGGAAGAAGCTTGCAAGTCTCCCTTGTTTAAGACCAAATCAGCATGAACACTGTTAGTATCCCTGTAGAACAGAGCAAGGTGTGGAGGTCTAACAATGGTATAAAGGTAGAATTTTTGGCACATAAATGTGTTAAGGCAAACTTTTACACTTGAACCTCCCTGTGATTTTCAAGAGCAAATGTTGCAGGCAGTGGAGCAGCAAGAGTGGGGCAGGCAAGTGTTAGAATTCACACTTGTAAAATTTATAGGGACCAATTGGTTTTGCAGGTGTACTGCCTAGCACTTGTGTACACCCAGTTGCTGGAGCAGATAAAGTGTGAGCTGGGGGCTGGAATGCAGGTCGGGATCTGGGGAGCCACTACCCACCCTGAGGCTGTAGCAAGGGGCCTGCCTTGAGAGGCAGAGCTCTTGGCTCCGTCTGCAAAACAGACCCTTATATGGTGTCAGGTTTGGCACTCTGAAATGTGGGTATCTCTAAACATTGCATTTTCTTAAAAGGTTAGTCAGGAAATAATGCATATCTTTAAAAAAATGTGTGCATTTAAGACAGAAGCCTGGGATAAGGTCTGTAGCTAATGTAACTCACAATGACGAGGCAGACACTTTTCTTTTAATTGTCAGACATAATCTCCAGCTCTGTATTTACTACCCATCTGCTCAGAGGGTTACACTTGCTAGCAGATTTACTGGGGGAGTGGAGCAGGGAAGAACAGGAGTGGGAGAGGTGTTGGAAAGAAACAGAAGCCCCTCCTGTGGCTGCTAGGGCTGAAGAAGCCCTTGTCACTGTGCACAGCTCCTTTCCCTCTTCAGGCTGCAGATGCAGGAAAGTGCAGCTTCTTTTGAAAATCACAAGACAAAACTTAAAAAAATTGATACTCTCTGGTCCCAAATTAATTATCCTTCATTTTTTAATTTTCTCAGAAGCATAGGTTTGTAAATGGATAAATACATGAATTGATTATTTGCATTTTTAATGCTGACTTCTATTAAGCATAATATAAATTGATCACTGATAGAGCAATATTTAGAAATAGCATTTCATTAGAGTTTGCTGACTGCTGTCATTGCTTCCATTTCTTCTGTTCTTTCCTAGTAATTTTTACGGGTCAGAATGACAAAACCACTCACTAATTTCCCCTTTCTAATGGATTTAATAAACATGGCTTCCTGTTAAAAATATATGATTATAAAATGCTTTGCTATTGATTCTTAAAGCTAATCACATTATTTTACTTCATTTATCAGTGCCAATTAAGCTTCATAGCACTAACAGCCTTTAGGTATCATATTTAAAGCCTCTTGGGTTAGGTATAGATTATGTGATAAGTTATCCTTTACTGTTTCAGGTAAGCCATATATAAAAAGTTACATAGCTTAATGAAGAAGAAGGAAGAAGTGCAATCATGTTAGATGCTTCTCCCTAACACTGAACATCTGAGGACACCAGCTATAACATACCATAACATTCTAATCATTCTGCATGAGAAAGAGCTACTTGAAGGTTCTTCACCATCAAATCTCATGCGAAATATAGCTGTGAATACACAGATCCAGATCCAGAATATACAAACCCTGCTGCGGGGAATGTTTTGTCATTTGAACCGCCATATGCTGCAGCTCTAGTTTAAGGGTGGGAGGGGAGAATACTCTATCCGTTTGCTTTCTAAATAGATACCGAGCCACTGAGAAGCTGAGCGTAATAACTCATTTTGCAATCAGGCAAACAATTTTGTGCAAAACCCATGCCACCCCTCTCACTGCCCATAGTGGTGAAGAGGCAGAGTAGGGCTTGGCTGAACCCTGGCCCCTGTGCTCCCAGCCCTCCCTCCATGTAAACATGGGTTGGAATGCTGCTGGAATTTGGGGTTGGGAGGCAGCCTTTGAGGGGAGCGGGAAGGAGCAGCTGCTTTGTGCAATGGGCTGTCATACAGAGCTTACTTAGCTCATTTGAAGCCAGGGAACCTTCTAAGGCTGCAGAGAGGCTCCCCAGAAAGCTTGAAAGGCTCAGGAGTGAGGCTGGAGGGGAGCTGCCAGGCAGCTCCTCCTTGGTGCTGAGAGCAGCCGTGGATGCCACATGTTCACAAGCAATACGATGCCGACACATCTCACCCTTGCTGTTGTGTGGGGAAAAGCAGACTCAAAACACATATGGCCTCTGCTCCTCCTTCAGAATGCAGCAATTCACATGCAGAAATACCATGTGCTGCTGAACTTATGGTAATTTAATGTTTTTAAATCAATCTTAAAACTTTTCTAAGTGTATGATGGTAACTCTAGTTCTGATCTTTGCGTTTACACTCAGTTTGACATTAAAATCCTACCTATGCTTTCTTTTAAACTTTCACTTATCAGGATTGAATTAGTTTCTAGTGACCATGTTTTACTCAGAGCATGATAAGGTACCTGCTGTTCCCATCTGTGTCCCATGGACAACTCTATGCTGATGTTCCATAACACCAATAAATAAGAACTGAAAATAACTTTCTAGCTGAGCGCCCATAAGGACAAGTCAGAAAGCTGGTCTATAAATCGAGTTAATACTTTCCCCTTCTATGCAGATTTATCTCATTTTAAGATATTGTGTGTTGCAGAGTCTTTCTTAAATTGATTGGCGAGAACATCATATTCCTTTGGGACAGGAGCAAGGGTCTCCTTGTTCCTTCACTACCGGTCTGTGCCATTTTGTGAAAATGCGGTTTTGATTCTGAGTTTCCTGTAGCTCTATCACATAATGTTTGTCACACATTCAAGCTAACGCTCTGCACCTGCAAATTCTACTTAAAAGAGGGAAAATATAAAGAAGCCTATGTGACACACACATTAACCCAGGAAAAATAAATTTGACTAAATTGCACCAAACTGTCATTCTTTTGCTACCAAATACATTTCGTGCCTGAAAACAGACCTAATTGTCGGAACACTTTGAGAACAGTGAATAACACTTTAAATAGCCACTGATCTTCATATCATTAGTTCTGTGTAAAAGAAACTGGAATGCCCTTTAATTGTCCAGCTGTGGGAATATATAAGATGGTACTAAATTTTGCTTAAGTACAGACTACTGCCAAAAAAGAAAGCCAAAATACAAAATTGCATTGGCATTAGCATTCTATAGTTGTGTGATATCAAACTGCACAATGGCTGGAACATTCTGTGAAGGGCAATGCTGTCTGGGTAATGTAGCAGAAACACTTATCTAATAGCATGCCCTCCTGTGCCCTCTGTCAGGGCGCCAGCACATTAGTCCTATTATCAGCCTCCAAATACTGGAGGCTTCCACATCATCGCTGCTGCCAAAAGAAACAGTCTTCCCTGTTACAGGAGCAAATGTCTGTGCACATAAATGAAACTGAAGAGTAATTAGATTACAGTGTTTCCGACTGACCCCCACGCAACAAAATATTCAGGCTCTCTAATTTACATTAATAAAGATTCTACTATATTTACAGCATGTTTGGTTTAGTTCACAGGTCAGGTGTTTTCCATAATACATTCTAAACAGACTATTTCAGTCAAGTAGGGAAGAAATGTCGAGGTGACTGCTCATAATTGTCTTTAAAAGCACTGTTTTTCTTTTCCTTCCCCTGCATTATAAAGTTTTTTTCACATGGGGTTAGTATTTGATGGGCTCAGGGTTTGTTTATTCATTTTGCAATTTGAACTGCATAGGTAAAAAATTGAGAAACACTAACAAATACCTGTGCAACCACCACCACCACCAAAAAATCCAGCAGGAAGTTATTTAATGTTATTTAATTTAACTCCCTCATTAGGAGCATAATACAACAGTCTGTCATAGTGTGACAGGCATATTTAATATTTTCTATTAAACCATTTAGTACAAGAAAAAAGGAACTGGCTTTTTAAATGAGATCTAAATCCCCCACACAAACAACCCCCTCACCAGCCTCAAATGAAAGGACATGTCTTACTCTAATTATTAAAAAAACCCCAAATTTCAGAATGCATTTTTCATTAATAAATATATCCATTTATTGATAAGCACTCTGATCAAAATTGTAGAGTAAAAAAACCTCTGTCCATCAGAGGACATGTAGTTGAATTCATATTAGCCTGTATAAACAATCTAAGTAATATTGAGATCATCTTTTTTAAAATAAATCAGTGATTAAAGAAGGCAAGAGACAAAGGAGGCAAGGTTTATATTTTATAAGATTTTGTGGTTTTATAAGTTTTTATATTTTATAAGTTTTTGTGTTTATAGAATTCCAAAATATTTTTGTGAAACCTGAAACAATAATGATCCATTAATTGTTTTTTCTCAATTTAAATGATTCTCTATAATTTGAAAAATTTATGAGGAGAAACAAAACAAAGTCTTGCTATTTTGTGCAATGGGCTTAATTTTAGATTAAGCATTGCCTTTTTTGTGAGATTTTTCTGTGCTACAAACTATTCCTGGAACTGCTCATGGGGAAAAAAGGATACTGATGCAAATAAAAGCTGTCAGGTGTCAATCTGTAAATTGCTGTCACTTGTCAGAGATCCTAAGGAGCACTCCATTTAGGGCACGACAGCTTCTTGGGTTATTTGATGAGTTCATTATAAAAGAACCAAGGATTCAGCAACTAATTTATTTACAATGGAAAATTGTGTTTCTGCAATCTTATGAAAATACACATTAAAAATAATGTAATATGACATGACACCTTTTACACACATAGTTATGTTGTGACTTTAAAATAGTTCTTTTGTATGGTTCTGAGTGTTGTCGTTATTGACAGCACAGGTTACCAATGTTACCTTGCATGCAGGCGGCTTCAAGCCTGCCCTTAAAATAACTGAGAAATTTATTTCTCACTATTTTGCCCTAGTACACTTTAATCAGAAAAAGTTGTGGGTATGGCAGAACACCTTCTCTTTCCTTTAAAATAAACTTCCTCTTTTCAGTCACAGGAAAGGCTAGTAAGATGTCAGGAACAAGTTAGTGAGAGCTAGCAGGCCTTGTTATTATCCAGTGATCTGGAAAAGACAAGAAAAATGCAGTGAGTTACAGGTTAAGGGCAAAGCCTTCCTTATCTGAGAAACAGTGACTTTGGGGTAAAGAAAGAGAGAAAGAGAGAAGGAGGGAGAGAAAGAGAAAGAGAGCAAGAGAGACAAAAAAAGTGAGACAGAGAAAGAGAGAAAAAGAAAGAGAGAGAGAGAGAAAGAGAGAGAGAGAGAGAGAGAGAAAGAAAGAAAGAAAGAAAGAAAGAAAGAAAGAAAGAAAGAAAGAAAGAAAGACAAGCCAACACATTTATTTGCATTCAGAATGTGTATCATTAACTCTCCTTCTTAGAACCAATGCAAAAGCACTGGATCAGCACCTCCGGTTAATCAGTTCATTAGAAGAATGTACAAGCACCTCACTTCCTAGCAAATAATTCCATGCATGCTGCAAGGGATGGAGCCTGATTTCCAGTGATTCCTGCTCATAGTTTTGGTTTCCATACAAAGGCTGCACTGTCAGCACAGTGTTACCTCCTCTTCTCTTTTGTTTTAGTTACCTCTGGCTGTTCCCATATCACCTTGTACATTTAAATCTCAGGACCTCTTCCCTTCCTTGCAATACATAAAACTTTTGATATTTCCTATGGACACTACATTTGGTATTTCCTGTGTACAACATTTGCATAGTTGTTCTTTGTATGGCCTAGGACAATAACTGTGTAGTGTTTTAAAACTTTGTCTTTGGTAGCACAGCAAACTAAAAATGCACTTTTAAAAATTTCCCTTGGCAGAATAAAGTTCCAGGGAGAATCCTGAGGAGATGTCACCAGCAGTGAAAGTGGGAAAATTGTGTTTAATTCCTTGTTCTGCTCCAAATTTTCACAACATCCTTCGACAAGTTATTTGACAAAAGTTTTCTATATGAAACAGCAACATAACAGAACAATTTTATGCTTGCCATACTGCCAGTGTTGCATAGCACAGCACAATGATGACCATGGTGACAAGGGACAACAGATCAGAGAAAATGCACATAGGGAATGCCAGAGGAAAAAAAAGCTATCCATCTTCTAAAGAAGAACTTAGTTAATATTTAAGGAAATCTATTTGCAAACAAGTATGTTGCATCCTGTTATGTGTAGATTAATGTTTTTCTTTGCCTATGAATATTCATGCAATCAATTTTAATTCACCTGGAGGAGTGCATTTATCATAACAGAGATGGAAAATCATGTGCAAAGACAGTATTTCTGACTAAACAATGCAAAGCCTCACTCAGGCTGTTCTCACCTAGATACTGGGAGTCACTTGTTTGCATGACGTAAGGACGTGAATATCTTGAGATGAGAAGAAGAGCAAGTCAAATGCCAGTGGCTTTCCAGGAACCTCAGATACATCACCCCACTCAGTCAGGAACAGCCACAGGAGGTGGTGTAACACAAGGGCAGTGATGCTGTAGTAGAAAACTCTCTGTCCCAGTGACACCTTAGTGTGTTTCAACCTGAAAAGGCAGCATGATGTGCCTGTAACCTGGTACAACACCTAGGGAGAGGGATCAGCCTCTAAGAACAGCTGAAAGAGACATTATGTGCTGAGGTCTGAAATGATCTTCCCCCTTCTGTGTCTCTCTGCCTGCAGAGTGAAATTGTGGCTAGCCCTGCATTACTAAAAGCCTCAAGATTCTGAATTCATCTTGTGTAATTATGGGATTATTGAGGGTGTCTAAATTAGGAATGTAGCCACTTCACAGTCTCTCTACAGGCCTTTCTAGCTATGAGATATAGGCAATTTGTCTATGTACTTTTCATTGCTGTACATTGTGTGTTGCTTTTGATGGACAGCCTCTTACCCAGGATGGACCCCTCTCACCCTTGCCAGGTCCACACTGAAGTAACTTTCATTCAGTCTCTTTTTAAACTGGTTTAAAAATTATTTTTATGCTTTCTTGCACACTCCCCAAATCACAGTGTTTTCTCTATGCTAGTCTAATTTTTATTCTTGTAAATCAGTGTGTAAAATCCTGTAACAAGCCCATGTTTGGCATATTCATTTTAATTTACCTACAGAAATAACCCATCCGGTTGCGTGCTGTTGTGTTTTTCCCCCAGTCTATTGTTTTGTCAAGCCCCACAGCTTAATTCCCATTGGATACTCATTCATTTGCTCACTGAGGCAGGAATTACAGCATTTATGCATCTCACATCTTTGTTGAAATAACTAATGATGTGTCCAATCACACAGTGAGATATGAGGGTGCTGCAACTGCTTGGTGAAGTGAAGAAAAACACTCTGAGACCTTAATTTACTCAATAAGATTCAGTTCAAATAATTATAGGGTTCTCATTTGTTAAGCAATTACTACAAATCCACAAAAATTCACAGTAATAAAAATATTGGTAGATAAGGAATTGGCTGCTCAGACTCGAAGGGTTGTGATCAATGGCTTGAGGTTGGAGTGAGACCAGTGACAAGTGGTGTTCTTCAGGGATTTGTACTGGAACCAGCACTATTTAACATCTTTGTTGATCCATAGTGGGTTTGAGTGCATCCCCAGGAATTTTTCTGATCACACCAAATTTTGTGATATGATCAGCACATGGAAGGGAAGCGATGACTTCCAGAGGGACCTGGACAGGCTTTTGAGGCGGACCCATAAAAACCTCATGAAGTTCAACAGGGCCAAGTGTAAGGTCCTGCACATAGGTTGGGGCAATCTCAAACATGGATACAAAGCTGTGTGATGACTGGATTGAGTGCAACAAGAGTTGGAGTTATTCAGCCTGGAGGAAACAATTCTCCAAGGCAGACCTTGAGTTTTCCAGTATATGAGGCAGGCCAACAAGAAAGCTGGAGAGAGACTCTTTGTCAAAGAGTGAGTGTAGTGATAGGATGAGGGGTAAGAGTTTTGAACTGAAAGAAGTTAGATTTAGGTTGGACATAAGTAAGAAATACTTTACAATTGAGGGTGTTGAGACATTGGAACAGACTTCTCAAAGACATTGTGCATGTCCATTCCTGGGAGTATTCAAGGCCAGGATGGATGGGGTCTTGAGCAACCTGGTCTAGTGAAAGGTATTCCTGCCCATGGAAGGGGGTTTGGAACTAGACAATCTTTTAGGTTCCTTTAAAAAAAAAAACCTTTATCTGATATTATAATAAAATTCATGATCAGTGTTAACCTATAAGCAGTAAAAGGAGTCATACCTGTTGACAGTTCAGAATGAATAGTCTGGCCAACTGCAATCTGAAGTGTCCAGATAGCAAATCAAAGGTAATGTTGTGGGCCTGTAGTGTCTTGATATTTGTATTTAGAAGATGAAATTTTTAAAACTGGAGTTAATACGTGGTTTGTATAAGTGTGGATAACAAATGATTACCCAAACTTCTTTGTGGGTATTGCTTCTCCATTTTGGTTGATTGTTCTCAAATTGGCTGCAGACAGACCTCTTTTATGTGCAATATATTCTACAGTTCAATCAAAAGCTTTGACTAAGATCATTATGAATCATCCAATCTGGTTTATATGTTTGGTCAGACTAAATTACCATTTTTGTAGTCTTTTTCTGTTTTGTGCAAAAGACAGTTGTTCTCTGTCAAATAGATGAACCTACCAGAAAGTAGATCTCACTTTCTAACTACTGAGCTACACTAATTTATAAAGATATGGCCTCTGGGTACTTCATGAATATAAAGATGTTTTCAAGAAGTGGTTGCAATGGCCAGATACTTAAAAGACACCTAATAAAGGGTCTGCAAAGTTTTTGTTTTGGTTTGGTTTTTCTTGATTTCTCAAATACTACTGCCTACTGATCTATGACTGAAGGTAATTCTCATTAATTTGCTGCACTGAGCTGGTTGATTCTTTGAAATGTACAATACTCTTCTTTTCCAGTCTTTGTCCTGGTTAACTGTCTTTGAAGACATAACTTGCTAATGCTTTGATTTATATTAAAAATAATGATTAATGCAACTGTATTCAAAAAGGACATGGTTTAAAAAAAAGGAAGAAACTATGTCTTATATATCCATCACCAGGTTCCATTGTCTAACACTACATTTATTACATTCAAAATGTTTGAACTTTTGTAGACTTAGTAGATCCTTGCAATTGGCAAGAAGCAATAATAGAAATAACTAATTTTTATTCAAGGACTTGAAATATATTAGCAAAACAATGAAAAGAGAGAAAAAAAAAAGCCAACAGCCTCCAATTCTAGAACAGGAAGGTTTGTCCTGTAATTTTTTAATTTTTTTTCCATAAAACTGACACTATAATGTGTACAAGGAGTGTTTCTAACATATTTCAATCATCCTTAAATTCCTACAGTTCTCTTTATAAACTTGATGTATGAAAATCAGTTTTCAGTCTATATATATTATCAGATATCATACTCAAACATACATATTTTAATTTTTTTTTACTAGAAAGACCACACTGACTTCTTATCTGGAGCTTGTACTGGACCTTTCAAATACTTCCTCACCTGAAATAATTCACACAGAAAAAATTTACACGCAATCACAAAAGTTCCTAAATTATAACACTACCCAAAATAATACAGCATGTTCTGTACTCATCAAGGCTGTTCAGTGGTGCCCAATCTGGCAGTGAAAAACACAGCAACCTGAGTTTTAATGAACTTCAAGAGAAATTGTTAGTTGACAGAACAGTCTGGCATGAAATTAAAGAGTAGTTACTCATATATTCTCTTAAAATAATTTTGTCTCACCACTATCTAACATAAAATTACAAGCTGTGGATAAATGAATTACATTTAGACTGTTTATCTTTTGTATTCATGGTAAGGTTTCTCCTCCAAAAAAAAAAAAGTATAGGAAAAACATGTGGCTGCACTAGCCAAAAGAAACAACATTGCCAAATCAACTTTTTTCTTTTTTAAAATTTCCAAAAAGAGCAGTGATGTGTATATGACATAGCTGTAACACAATCAGTCTCCATCTTGCATAGATTAAAAGTTTTGTTCTCCTTAATTAACTTTTTTAATTCAAAGTCTATCAGAAGCATGGATACCAGAAGGCTTGTGCTGTACACAAGCAAGGAGAATATGCCCCATCCTCTGCTTAAAAACCAGAAATATTGCATAGATACCAAATACTGCAGCAAGAATTCTTCTTGCATAGCAATTAGGCCTCTCCAACAAGACATTTTTCATTGGAGCTTGCTTCCTTTTCACCTTGCAAGACATTGCAGGCTTTCTGACACAAGAGCCCCTTTTCTTCTGAAAAGTAGACAGAAAAATATGTCACTTCCTTAATAATTTCCTAAATAGGACTGATTTTAAGATGAAAACAGCGTTTGCCAGGAGAATGATTGGAGACTCTTGTCACTGGAGTTGTGGCTCCAGCTGCAAGTTGCAGGTGTGATGACAAATTCCTGCAGTATCATGACCTGATGCTGCGTTATTTCTTTCTCTTTTTCAGGCAAATAGTTCTTATTAGGCACACTGAAAACAGTGGACTGAAGAAACCCTGAAGGTTTGCTCTGTATTCATCAGTTGTCAAGCAGCCTCCTTGGAAGTCAGTGGTGGTTTGCCTTGGAATTGATAGGAGTTTATTACAGCCCTTAAAATTGAAATATAAGATTTGCAGGAGCAGGCCTCTAATTTAGCATGCACTAAAGATGTTGAGTGAAAGTTGGTCATTCAAAAAGCTGTAGAAAGGCTGAGCTGGAGCAAGCCCAATTCCAGGAAGTGCCTGCCATGTCTCTGGATGTCGTGGGAGTAGTGTAATGAAATGTGACTGATGTAGCTTGATAGAACACTTTAAAATGACACTTTGAGTTGGATTCACTGAAAGGGTAATGGACAGATGGTTTTCATTTTCAGAAATTTAATGGTTATTTCACAGTCTTTGTCATTAGTGATCCTGTTTAAGACTTTATTCAATAGTAATAATTTTTATTTCTTCTTTTTTAACAGAACAATAGCTCTGCTATCAGTACAGCCAGCAAAACATACCTATTAAAAATCTCTACTTCTCAGCAGAATGACTGAGAGATTCTTTACACACAAAATATTTGTATTAATTTTTAACAAAGAAGTTGTATGGAGGGAGAATTGGTTTATTTTTACTTCCTCTGGAAATCAGATAAAATGTTATAAAATGCTTCCTATTTTTCCTAAATAAAACACCTCTTACCCCACCCCAGACTAATCTAGTAGTTCCTTTTAAAGAAAAATTCACATCAAAATTTATCCAAATTTCTGTCTCAAATTTCAACTTTACAGTGAAGTTCAGGCTACAAGGTAGTAAAAATAAAATTTATGTTATTTATTTCAGATATTAAATAATTAATCACATATTCCTGAATTTCTCCTTATTTATATTTTTGGTCTTTATATTTCATCTGCATATTCTGACATCTCTAGAAAGTGTCAGGTTATCAACTACATTGCACAGGGCACAGTGAGATTCAGAAGATGATAGTGAATGAAGTGTTTTTCTTTCATGAAGAGACAAACCCCCACCCCTTCTTTCATCAATCAGATTCAGAATGGGCACATATATATGGTTTGGAATATGAAATGAACAGTATCAGTGTGTAACCTGAGGTCCTTTTTCAAAACAGGAAAAGACATTTTATTTGAACATTTTATAATGTTCTAGTAAAAATCTGGATATGATTTTTTAATATTGTTTGCTGCTTTATACTTTAATCATATTCTGACAGAAAGCTCATGACTGCAGCAATGCTAATGCCCTTTTCTTTATTTCTTTGCAAAACCAATGGTGCTTTATTTGTTACAGAATGATAAGGTTGCTCCAAAGACATAAATTGATATTAGGAGATCTACATGCTCTTACAAAGAGACAAGGATAAAGGTCCAAATTTGTGACCTACTGACTCTGGCAGTACCCTTTGGAAGCATTATTGTTTGCTGATGGGTTCATGTTATCAGTCACATTCCATTTTCATTTCTTATGAGTGGTACAAGGCTTGTTTCATAATTTATTTATTTAGATCCTGTGTTGTTTTTTTGAGTTAGTCAGTATCCAGGTAATTCCTGGAGTGTGATGCAAATGGGGAGATTATCAGCTCCACTTAGCTCCCCCATTTTCACTGAAATGCATCAGAGCCCCTCTCGGGTGTGGATTCCTGGCTGGCTGCTGGCAGGAATGAACCCTGGGTGCTGGGTTAGGCCAAGCAGTGAGGGTTTCCAAGCAGGTGTGATAGCACAATCACTGAGTGAAAGAGGACTAGAGACTCGAGAACTGGACCTGTTAGGATCGGTACTGGGAAATTATTGCTTGATTTTAATTACTTTTAAACCCAAGATTTGCTTCTGTCCCTCTGCACTGACCACGCACAGCTGTTTTGCTAGTGAGCAGAGTGAGACTGCGCTTTCCTGGCAGCACAGCAGATCCAGCCTGTGTGGGCATCCTTGGGCTGCTTCAGCCTGGAGTGTGGAGACAGCTGGGAGTGTGAGTGGCTGTGGGACAGCCTCTGTCCTCTGCCACCCCAGCATCTCCCCCAGACTGCCCCTTTCTGCACCGCAGTGTCACAGCCTGGCAGTGCTGTCTGTGCAGCAAGCCCTTCCTGCAGCCAGGACACCGTGCCCACATCCCTCTGTGTGCTGCTGCCCCGCGGGTCAGGCACAGCGGGTCCGGCCGGCCTGGCAGCCCAAACACATCGCTCTGGAACCGGGGGCAGGCCTGGCCCCAGCTCAGCAGAGGTTTAACACATTGCCACAAGGATATCCATGCTGCCAAGGAGGCAAATGCTGGTTCTTCCCTTGCCCCACTGCTGCTTTCACAGCCTGACATTGTCATAACCTTTGGGAAGAGAGGTTAGCAACTTTCCATTCCTGTTACCAACCTTCACATTGGCAAAACTACACACCTGGGTGGAAAGTTAAAATGTGTGTTGGAAATAAACGTTAGGAAAGAAAAAATTTTCCAGGTCCAATTTGAAACATAAATCTGACAAAAAATGGCTTTCCTGCTGCCTAGGCAAATGCTATCAAGATTAAGATTTTCTCTGAGACTAGAGGCCCTTCCAGATTAAATAAAATCACAAAACAAAGATTGTCAGCATTAACTAGCTAATCACCTGCAAAACAGAAATCAGTCAGGTCTCACTTGTCACAGTACTTGGTTGAAACTCAACAGTTTGGAGCAAAGATATATATATATATATATTTAAGCAAGGAAATAAACATTTAAGGAAGAGCATCACAGCTGATGTTAAAAATTTTTAAGTACTTACTTTTATTTTAGTGTAGTTCTAATTTTCCTTAATGATTTTTTATGTCTAACAAGCCACCACTGCTACTTATATAATTCGGTTTAAAATATTTGCATCTGTAAGTAAATAAGGATGTTATTGGGATGTAGATTAACTCTTCCACTTTTACAGTGAATGGCCAACTGATTTTTTTCCAAAGTGCTTTTAGAAAGGCAACACAATTTTTTGGCCCCAACTTGAAGAGATCATCCTGTACACCTCTTCAGTAATGTCTCCAGTGAAGCTGGTAGGATAAATGCCAAGGGAGATGCTATTATTTCCCTGGAGCATGACAACCTCTTCAGCAGGAATAATTGGCTCAGGCCAAGAACTTGCTTCATGTATATGGCAGAATTACTGACCCAAGCTGGATTTGAACCAGCAGCCATATGATTTAAATAGGAGATGAAAATTGATCCCAAAATAACCTCAGCAATCTAAGCCAAGGAAGCGACAAAAGGATGAATGCTTAGCACTGCAGAAAAATAAATATCCTCTTTTAAAAAACAGACCTTGTCACAAGAACCAAATACTCATACATCATGTAATAGCCTAAGTTGAAGAATATGCCGCTGCTGGTAAACACAATGAAAACAAAAAGAAATGGTTCTTTGTTTGTATATTTTTACTATGTTATGCACAATATATCACACATCACATATATTATGTGTCTTATCTCTCAAATTTTGCATATATATTTGCTATCTCTCAAGTTTAGCAAGTATTCATTGTGACCTTTAGTGAAACAGTAGCTCCCTGGATCCCTAGATTGTATTCTTCATGGCATGTTAGGGTCCCCCACAAATTTTTTTTAGTAGATGAATAAAATTGAGACTGAAAATGGCCCCACATTCCAACTAGACAAATAGTATGTGTGAAAACCATTTCACCTTGTTTCCTACTTGTTTTCTTGCACCTTCTGGAGTGTGCTGCTGGACAAGCTACACTGGCACCAGATATTCAAATAGTCTGTTGCAGCAAATTTGGGGCAAAGCGATTTTTCTCACAGAAAGAGTTCTAAAAGGCTTTTTGACAGGAGGAGTTGGTTCTTTGCAGACTGTGTGACAAGCATTTTAACTATACAGGGGGATATGTTCTGCCTCCAGAATCCAGTACATAAATTACAAAGAAAATAATAGCTTCAGTCCAAAGGACCATCCACTAATCTCCTTGTTTATATCACAGGTAATATGTAAGTGCTTTTCAGTGCTAATCCTTTCAGCCATAGCATAAATGCAAAAGGCCAATAAGATTCCTTGGAGATGAAGCATTTTAATAGCATCACAGAGTCAGGAAGTAAACAGATTATGAAAGGCAGCAACTGGCATTGATTTTATTTTGCAGCTTGGCCTGAATGTCCTGCACTTGATGAGTCTTGTAATCAATCTCGTTTGAATTTTGCATGAGATTTTAGCTCATCTTGAGGCTAAGAAAATAAGCAATTTCAAAAATCAGAACATTAAAACACAAATCATGAGAGGGAAGAAAACCACAGTTTAAGACCCAATAGGGCAATCCTCTTTGCTTGGCCTCAGAAGTACCTGACAGGGTTCAAAGGATGAATCTGTGAGAAAGGTGTGCAGAAGATTTCTGTGACAGGGTCCTCCTGGAAGCACAGGCTCTCCAGATAGGGTCAGATTCTGCAGGTGTGCTGCTAGACAGCCTCCAGGCTTTTCCATCTCCAGGTTTGTTTTTCTCTCTCTTCACTCTGGTCAGTTCCTGTGAGGACTCTGTCATACTGGATTGAGGGCTTAATATGCAGACACACATCTAGAACAGAGATACAAGCTTTCATTTTTCTGAAGGGATTCTCATTGGTGCAACAAAAATGATTTGGCAATCAAATGATACAAAGGGACAATCAAGGAAATAGTCTTTCAAAACTGCACGGTTGCTTCAAATCAGAACACTAATGTAGAAGAGGGAATGTGTCCTAAATTGACAAATCAGTGAAATCAGTGCCCTGATTTTCATCTTTGTGGTCTTTCTGAAAATCACTCTCCAGTAAGAGCTGTTATTCATTGTTTTAATACTACTATGAAAGTTCTTTACAACCTTCACAGAGACAGAAACTATTTAGATGCAAAAAGGACTATTTTGGGGAAAATTTAGATCAACAGACTGCATACCAGCAGTCTGATTTTCTTCCACAGAAACCTTGAGTGTGGTGGAAAAAAGTACTGTGTGTCATGAAGTTGACTACCAGGACTGAATTAAAAAGAAAATTCATACTCTTTTCATCCAACAGGAGCAGTTTACATATCTTTTGCCACAACTTTTTTCTCACCAAAATGTTGGATTATGTTCAACATTTTGTCATAAAACACATGAAGTCTGTTTCTGAGACAAACCCATGCATTTCCTCCTGTGGAGGTATAGCCGCAGATTTCCACTGGTGTTTGCAAATCCAGTAGATTTTAACGTATTTTGAGTCTGTTCAATTTGATATTCAACCCTTCCACTCTGTCCCTGCAGCTAGATAATTTGTTTCTGTGACAATCTGCTTTTGCCTAGAATTTATGCCAAATCTGCCAGTGCATTCATTTTGTGTGGTTGTATTTCCACTTCATACTTCCAGGCTAAATGAGATAGCATTTTTTCTCCCCTTTGGTTAAGAATAATGTAAACAAAAGAAGCTACTGAGCAAGAGTGGGCAGGGAGCAGCTAATACAGTTTAACAAATACCCTTTAGTGCTGTGAAAAGGAGGGATTGGCTGAACATCAGGGTGAAAGAACAGCAGAAACACACTGAGCACAGGCAGAGAAGCAACAGCACGCTAAGAGGAAAGCAAGAAGGAGGACTGGAAGCTGGTGAGACCATCAGCACAAAGAGTGTAGAAACAATGCAAAAGCAGTTCAAAACACTCCTGAAAATAATAAAACTCTTGGAAAGAAAGACTTGCATCGAGTGACAAAGCACTGCATCCTACAAGCTTTGCTACAGAGTTCAGGGGAATTAAGCCATATCAACTTTTTCTGCCCCTACAGAGGATTGCATAAAGCAGATATCTGACTCCACCATTAGTTTCTCCTAACACAGAGAGCCCTGAAACACTGTGGCAAGCAACCATTGCACAGGTTCAGCTCTGTCTTTTGGGCCACTCTGTCCTGCAACAAGATGGCTGGGATCTGGCATTATCCAGATTTATAAAGCATTTTAAAGCATGACTTTCACTGAATCCTTAGCTCTTAATTTCATCCTTTTAATTTCAATGCTTTTGGGATTTTCATCTGCCTCAAGTTTTTGAATCAAAACTTCTGTATCTTTTTGTGATGCACTACTTATCTTAAAAACCATCCCAGAACTGATGTATAACTTGTCATTCACAGCTGCAAATTATTCTAAAACTCTTCTTTTCCAATAAATATGTGAGAAGCAAATAAGTTATAAGCTAGATTTGTAAGGAAGAAGGGTGGAGGAACAAAGTAAAACTCCTAGAGAAGGAGTGAAAAACCCAGATTTAAACAAATAATTTTTTCTGTGAGTTTGAAGTAAATACATACTATCTGAGAGTCTGATTTTGCCAACAGGGAAGGAGTACAGTAAAAAAATTCTTCAGTATGTGTAGCATTTTGAAGAAGTGTTTCTTTTAAGGTTTCAGAAGACGAGTAATTTCATGGCAAGTGTGTAGTGTGAGTCTGTCTTCATTCCCTTTGAGAAGCCTCAGGCAGGAAATATGTGGCATGTTATACAATTATACATGAAAAAAAAAAAGTACTTTGACCAATCAATTTTTTATAAAAAGTTGGTTCTCCCTAGCAGCTCTAACTGTGATTGCCTTCTTAACTTTGTTGGTTTACCTTTTTCTCTGCAAAGTTGTGAATTTTTCCCCTGAGGCAGATCAATGCTGTAATTTTAGCACCATAATTTTATGGAAGATTTTCAGCATCATTGCTTGGTTTTCAAGACTAGTTTTGAAGACTGAATAGAAAAAGGAAAATAGCCCAGGAAAATTAGCCTCAAAAACCACTTTTTGTTTCTCTCTTCCAGTTCTGAGGAATCATGTCATCACTCATTTTAAGGAAGGCACCATCCTTTTAAAACTGTTAGAGATTTTTCTGTCTGAAGACCCTTTTGCTTTCATTCACCAGCTTGTTTGCCATACCATCTCCCTCCATCACTTTGCAAAGGCTGTGGAAAATCTTTTCCAGCTGACACAGACACTCATTAGCGTCTGTGCACTCTAACAGTACAGAGCACCAGCTACTGCCCTGTAGTGGTGCTTTTTCAAACTAGGTTCTAATTTTGTAATTAATTTCTTTGTTATTTTACAGTTTTATGTACCCCAGTTCTCCCTTTGGTTCATTCCTATTTCCCCC
>VWYP01020529.1:114550-174007 GCA_013400435.1 Pycnonotus jocosus | reverse complement strand
TCGGAGGTTGAGGACCTCACAATAAACCTCTGCAGTTGTCCCCTCTGAGAGTCCCCTCTTTATTCTTCACCATTCGCCTTGCTATTGTCTGAACGGGGGCCAAGAACCCACAAGAGCGAGTGAGATCCTTCCGAGGATTGAGCTCCCTCCCATGTGTCGCTTGTGTGCCAAAGCTAGCCGGGCAGGCAAAAGAGGCACGCAGCAAAGCTGCCCCGTCCCAAAAAGCCTGGGCTGGTGTTCTGGCATCCAAAAAAGTGTGTCAGAGGTTTTTATGTTTGCACTGACCTGCTTGACAATGTCAAATGAGGTTTCAGTGCTACTACAAAAAAGTCTTCCTGCTGGTTTCTTTTTTTCCCATGGTGGAAAGCAGGGGTAAGGTGAAAACCTCTACTGTAGCCTCCTGATGCTGGCCAGAAGTTTATTACCGGACTGAGCATTATCCAGTGGCATCCACTATCTGGTTTATTCCAATTTATTATTCTAAACCCCTGTCTGGGTCAGTTTATTCATCTCTCCTTTGCTCTGTGCTGAAGAACAGTTCACCTCTTGTCGTCTCTCAGCTCATGACCTGCTTGTGGAGCCCACAGGGAGACATTTAAGGCATTCCTGCACATTCATAATGGCTTACTGGGAAAAGAATGGGCAAATGCAAGCTGGAATATCTTTGAACCTCCCTATTAATGAAATAAAGATTTAAGTCTCCAAAAATAAAAATAGGTAGCTACAGTACTATTAACCACTGCTTTGTAACACTTCTCTTACAGTCTAAAAATGCCATCAGTGTTTCAGTACGTATGTTACCTCTATTAATGTAAAACATCAGTAAAGCTATCAAAACAGAGAGCCACCACTTGAAAACTCCTTGATGGCTAGTCTATGCTCTAGAGGATGTAAATCATGGCATAAGGGATTATCCAGATGAATTATTTTTTGTGGAAACCAGTTTGAGTACTTCTGAAATTACCTATCTTGCAAAGTACAGCCATAATTTTCAACACATACTGGGCTAAAGTGTGGGTCTGCCAGTGAAAATACATACCTCAAATTGCAATTACAGGCTGAAGGAATCAAGTGGCCGAGTCTCTGTGTAAGGTGATCAACAGTCACTGTGATAGGTAAAGGGCTATTCTGAAAATGGTGTAAATTGGTTCCTTTCTATCTATTAAACTTTAAGTACTGTACAGCTGCTGATGAAACTGCAAGGGAATAAACTGTCTGTATTATTTATAATACTGGTGAAATGTAAAAATACAATTTTAATCCTCCCATAGTCCTGTCAGGTATGCTACTAATTATCCTGGTTCATGCTGTCGGGAAAACGGTTCATACATTCTTGTGCCAAATTGCTGAAGCAGCATGTTTTACAGTGTGGGAAAGCACTCATTGTTTCCTTTCATTTGTAGAAGTGTACATACAGCATTTCATTGCAACTACAGCAAGAAAATAGGCAATCTGTCTGAAACATGGTGGTATAAAAGCTGTGCTGTGGTCTGGCATCTTCATTTTCAGCTGAACTGACAAAACTTTCTTGAAAAGCCCTTCATGCTGCTTCAACTATTTCTGTCTCTACCTTTGTCTTCTTGCAATACAATACTCTGTGTATTCTCTAGAAAAGAACACTGATCATGGGTCCACAATCTTTTCTTTGTTTTGGGTTGTAATTTTTTCTGAGCATTTTCTATTTTGACTGTTATGTTTCTCTTAGTTTAATGATGATGAGACAGATTTTAATATAAGCTCCAATAACAAACCTATTATGTAATTAATTTCTAAGACTGAATTTGAACCACAACCAATAATCCCTCTGTATATTTTAAAATAAAAATAATCATTTTGAGAAAAGTGGAAATATGCATCAACATTGGATATACATTTTCACTTTCCCCTATTTATTTTGCACATTCATGAAAATATAACAAATAAATAATACTATATGTAAAGAAAATTAAGTCCAGGGTAGGAAATATTTGCATAAATTGAAAAGCACTGGAAATTATATAAGTGTATTAGTATTTATAGTGTATCTGTATACCAAAAGCACTTGTTTGAAAATAGGTAGCATACGTAGAGTAATACTGGAAGCCCTACTGGAAGTGTATAAAAACCTCACAGGACATACCAGGAAAAAGCAAAGCAAGGGATATGAATCTAAAAAAATGTTAGGTCTCCTCATTTTTAAATGTACATGTAGCAAGGTTTTCCAGCAAAAATTGTATTTATTTCTGAAGCAGAAAGTCAGCCTGAAATGGACCTCAAAAGTAAGGACACACATAAATAAAATTTAGAATCACCTCAGGATCAAGTGAGTATTTAGTGAAAAGAATAAATAAATGTGATTTCCATTGCAGTAGAACTTCAGGCAAGTAATGTATAGAGTTCATTTACATATTTAACAAATGTTTTTCCCAACTACAAAACCAATATTTACTGTTTAAGACAGATGAATTTTGTGTTGTACAAACAATAGATATACTGGCCAACAAATTTTATGGGGACTGTATGGGGTAGCAATCTAGAATAAGCTTTTCTGAAAAAATGGTCTTATTCTAAGAATATTAAAATTAATATCTTCCTCCTAATGTTATGGTTCTTGGTCTATGTGCAAGGGCCAGTTGGTGAAAATCAGGAAGACTAGTTGCAAGTTTATGAACTCATTTAAAAAACAAATAAAACCTGAAAACAAAGGTCGTCAAAAAAAATTAAGAGTTTTGATTTAGAGATATATTTCAACTGGGCAGACTTAAAGGTATTTTCATTTAAAAAAATCTAAAAAAAAAAAAAAAATCAAACCCCTATATAAATGTACCTCTTCTATAGAAACATAATTTTTAAAAATTAATAAAATAATTTTCAAAAATCTGATCACTGTGTCTCTAGAAATTCTTTTCTTTTTCTTTCTGGATTTGCAGAAAGAAATCTGAGGCTGAGAGGCTCAGTCTCTGAAGGGCTGAGACTGTTCAGCCTGGAGAACAAAGGGCTCAGGGGTATCGTATCAAAGTCTATAAATACCTGATGGAGCAAATGAAGAAGAGCAACCAGGCTCTTTTCAGCAGTGCTCAGTATCAGAAGAAAGGCAATGAGCACAAATCAAACCCCATGAAATCCAGGATGAGCACAAAAATAGAATGTTTTGTTGTGGGGGTGGTCAAACACAAGAACAGGTTGTCCAGAAAGGCAGTGGAGCCTCCATCTGTGGAGATATTTCAAACCTGGCTGGACAGCATTCTGGACAACTGGCTCTATCTAATGCTGCTTTAGCAGTGTGGCTGGACCAAATCATCTGGAGAGGTCCCCTCCCAAACATTCCTGTGACTGCAGCACTTCAGCCATGGGAGCTATCCCATTAGGTCTCTGGGATCCCAATGAGGTTACAGCATTGTGATTGCCTGCAGGTCTCTAATTTAGCCTTTAATTTTATAGCATTGTATGCTTCTGGATTATTGGTTTGTTTTTGAGCTACCAGTCTGAACTCACTGCTGAAGATCAGGATCACTTCTATCTAATAAATGTTTACTGACTGCCGTAAGATGGATTTTGAGTCTTGCATTTCCTTTGGTAATGCATCTGTAATAATTAAAATGAAAAAAAAAATTGAAGAGATTTTTAAAAGCTGTGTGTGTTATTTAATTACATTAGTCATACAGAAGAGATTCATATTGTCATAGTAACTAAACCAAGATTCTTTTTTTCCCTCTTATATTGCCATAGTAGATTATGTTAATATAATACTTGGTCATGTTCTTGGAGAGGCATATCTGAACACTTTCTAGGATATTTTTTGTTGCAACATACGTTCTACAGATTGCTGTTCAGATGTAATTCCTCATCTCACAAGGGTTGTTTGAACTTGGCTTTACAAAAATGAATATGCCATAAGAACACAAGACCCTACTCATCTGTGCAGAAATCAGTGTAAAAATTCAGTTTACTGAAATTCATGCTTCAGTTTGAGCTGGAATTCAGACACATAGTGGAAATTAAGTGATGGACTGCTTCACCTGTTTTAAGATCTAAATATTTGCAGAACTGGGGCCTTAGGATTGGAGTTGCACCCAAATCAGCAACTACCTCCTGTTTCTTGAGGTCATTTGTTACCACTGTTTTTTTTTGGGAAACACTACAGAACAATCCAGTGATACTGGAGTGTACTGCAATGAACTTTTTGCTTAAATTGTCAATCTTTGTTCATCCTTAAATTTATAAGGAGTTACGTTGAAATTATTAATTTTGCCAAGTGTTACTTTATATTTACACTGTATCTTGTTCATAAGAAGAACCAAAAAATTGATTAGAAACATAGCAGACTGTATATTGGATTTTGATTGGTAGAAAATCAGTCATTAACTCAGGAAAATCAGTAATTTTCTTGCACAGCTGCTCAAACATGCTGGGGAATTTACTATGGAAAAAAAAAGGGGGGTGAAGAAAGACATTATCAGCATTGTAAAACATTGATTAGAGTTTATTATACAAAATAATTAGATTTAATCAATTATCACAGTTAACAAGTGATTTCTTGGGGATTATTATTACCTAATTGTTATTAAAGATCTGACTACAGATGGCATATGCAGTTCATTGCTTATTATTACTTTTACAAGCACAGATGGCACAGTACAAGCAGTAAGACTAGCAGACAGTGATCTTTTCTTCCTAATGTAGTAACAAATGAATGTGAAGAGTAGTTTGGTGGTTTTTTGTTGTTTTGTTTTGTTTTATTTTTTAATTTTTACTAAAGTGCTGCAAAATAGCTAATGGACTCAAACGTTCAGATCATTTTAATTCAATACAAATTTCTACATGATGCATGTAGAAGCCTGCTCAGGAGATTCTCAAATTAATGCTACAGACTCAAAATATTTGTCTTATGATGCTCCTTCCAATTTGCGTGAATCTACCCTTTGCATAAGAATCAGTTTAACTTGACCTCTATGAACTCTATTGGCAAAACTTCTAAGGCATAAAAATATCAATAACAGTCATATAAAGAAAGAAAGGAGTTAGCTCAAGAACATTTTAAAGCTATTTATTTAAAAAGAGAGTGGTAGATTTTTAAGAAATAAAAGAAATTAAAAAAATGGTTATGTAAGAGTGAAAGAATCCTTTCAAACTAGCAAGAAAAAATTATTTCAGCGAAAGATCAAAAGTTTGTTCAGGAACAAAAACACAGCATGCACGTTGTATTTTTATAGCTTTCTTTCCATCTCTGTGTCCTAAGGGAAGGGTGGGAGGATAAGTATGTGATTTTATGGGCTGTTTACCTGGATAAAGTGGATCCCTATAAGCAAGACAAGTGTGCTGTGATAACTACAGATTAATTATTTGGCCAAGCCTATCCAGTAATTATGTTTTGGACTAACATTCCCTCTCCAGGTCCCCATCTCTAGGAAGCAGGCCAGTCATGTCATTCATGGTACAATGGCATTGCCACAATATATTAAAAAGTCTTGCACTCCTAAGGCTTAATTACAGTACTCCTCCATGAGAAGTTTTATACTCAGTGGTTGCACAAAGCTGGAACATGCTTTTCCTATTCATCTTAGGTCATATTAAAAATATGCTGTTACATCATGCCACTGCCCTTTAAAATATCTTAATCATAGTTCTGAAAAGGCAAACAACAAGGCTGTTATGATTAGAGAAATGTTATTTAAATATTCCAATATTGAAACAATGAAAAATATATCTCATGAAAAGGAGAGAAAATATTACATCATGTTAAGTATAGATAATACAAAAATAATTTAAAAAAAAGCAAGAGAGGAGAATCATATATCAAGATTAAAATCCCTAAAATTACCTGATAAATAGATCAAATATGGGAATAGATATAGAATTTTTAAAATTTTTGCAGAGGCCATATATCACAGTAGGTATATCTCTAAGTATGTAGCAAATAAAAGGAGTGAAAATAACACCGTTTATTTTTAATACACTTCGTGTGCCAGTTCTGCCATTACACTAATTCTGCCATGCACTGAATATGTCTCTAATTTAAATCAGTAGAATGGCACTTCTAACACTTAGGCTTATTATTAAAGCCCTCTAACGTTCTCTTATTTCCAGCTGTGTCTAGGCCTGAATCAGCCTGCCAAGGCATCAACAAAAAAAAATGTATCTGATCTTGTGAATAAATTTTTTAATAATGATATCAACATCTATCCTTATATATGGTATACTTACAAGGTCAAAAACTATTTAATTACCTTGTCTTATTGAATTGCTACTGTACAGATGAGCTGTGGTAGCTGGCAAAGTGCATACCCTAGTAGAATCCACTGGGTGAGTAAAAGCCATTAGCTTAAACCACTAAGAAACTGTGCATAAGAAAATCACCATCAAGGAGTTGTGGTTTAACTGGTGGTTTGATTTAATGTGTTTCACTTATCACATCTTGGCAGAGACACAGTCTCTTGTTTAGCCACAATAACATGATAGCTTCCATTCTATGGCCATTTCCTTACACGTTTTCCATTAACTTCATCAAAGAATGGCCTGTTTCTACCTGACTTACATTAAAAGGGTGCTATTTTTAAACAGGCATGACAGAAGAGCACTCACATGTAATTTTTTTCCCTAACATCTTTGAGAACAAAATAATCTTGCTTTCCAAGCTCTGAAGAATACAGGAAATAATACAGACTGTTAGGTGGGTTTTAAAATGGCAGATATGTCAGGTTCAGAGGGTAATAATCATGGTTTCATGTTTGGCTGGTGGTCAGAAACGAGTAGAGTACACTAGTAGAGAAGTTGATACTGGGGCCCTTATTTTTTTATCTATAGTCATTAAAAACCTGGATGATTTTGAAATGTTCCCTCAGCAGATTTAAATCAGGGGGTAAGATTGTCATGACAAAGAGTAGGCCCTGTTAAACTGGAGAATAGGACCAGCATAAACCTCATGAAATTCAGCAAGGAGAAACATCAAGTTTTGCATGCCATGTCATACAGCCCTGTGCAGTATTATGGTCTGGCGGCCAGGTGATCGAGAAAGAGTCACACTGAAAGGGAACCTGAGCCAAGTCAGCTCACTCTCATCATGACAAAGGCAAATTGTGTGCTGAGCTGATGTATGGTCAAGGAACAATAATCTGATCTGAACAGATCTTGTCCTCTGCTTGCTGTTGGTGAGGTCACATTTGGGATATTTTATCTAGAATTGCGCCTCCTTGTTTCACCTGTTTTACATCTCTTGTTTTACCTGCTCGTAGAGGCAAGGTAAAACTGAAGAGGGTCTAACTAAAAGCTGGGAAGTAGGACATGATGTAGAGAAGATGGGGGAGATTGGCTTCTTTATCCTGGTGAAAATGAGCTAAAGATGATCCAAAGGAACTCATTATACATAGATGTAGAGTACTTTCAAAGGTGAGAGATGAGGTACTCTGTAATACCAGGTGATGCAGAAGGCACAACAACCACAGGAGAGGTTTGGGTTACCCAAACAATTTGTGAAGTAGCCATTACTAGAGAGCTTTCATGACTTGGCTGAAAAAAAGCTGTGGCTGACCTGACCTGGTTGCTTCCTACTTTGACTGTGACTTTTGAGTAGAATATCCATAAGTCACTTCTACCCAGCATTTCAATGTTTCCTATGAGCACAATGTTTCCTATGAATCTATTACGTGTCCAGCAGAGGAACTATGTGTGATTCAGATAAGGATTTTGTAGTTCAGTATCAGTAACACAACCATTTTCAGTGCACAGTGCACATGAGTGCACAAAACTCATGACATCAAATGTCCAACAGCAACTGGTAGAAGCACAACCAGGAAGAATTTGGTCATATACTCCACGGTCATGATTCAAATATATGAATACCCCTCCCAAAATTAGCCTTTAAAGCATTAAATATCAAAATTTTAAAATGTGCAAAAAAAAGGGAAAAATCACAAATATCTTCTTGAGTTTATTTCCTGTGATGGTAAAACCCTTCATTAGATTTTCTGTTATCTAGATACTCACTTTCTTCTCTTTTCAGTATGGATTTATTAGGATAGGAAAGCCAATTCCCAGATTTTTCAAGAAAATTTGATATAATTGCACACCAAATAGCTAAAAATATATGTTGCTTTTATGCAGAATGTGACTATAAAAGGATGTTTAAATATCTTCATGTTTCTGGACTGTACTTATCACAGTAATATTTTTCCTCTCTAGTTCCTGGTTTTTAAGGATAAATAGATGATAAGTTTTTATAAATGGGTCGTCAAATGGTCTGCATCAGAAGGGACCTTTAAAGACCATCCAGTTCAACCCAGGTTATCTAGCCCACCTCTCAGGTCTCTTTAAATATGTCTTGTGAAGTGTCTTAGTCTTAACCTTTTCTTGTCTTTTCTTGTATCTTGTCTTTGACATTTGGTCACTTCCTTATTTGGAGTTTGCTCTGACTTCTTTTCCCAACACTATGCAGAGAAGAAAATGCTTATAGATGTCCTTATAGAAGCACCAAGACCTGGGGAAAAAAAATCACTAAGAAAGATAATTGTTATTATGCCAGCCTGTGGGAAGTATTGATGGAGATGGGAGGGGATCCTCACTTTCCTTCAGCCTGCTCCACATGGTGTACCATGTTACATTATTGTCCACTCCTGATGTGAGGAGGATTTATTGAACAGTACATGGATCACTTTCCTATTTCTCTTTTCTGTTAACCCGTTCAAACACAGCTACACTCATCCATACTCTAGCCTCTATATTTATTTCCACGTAGGATATTTGAAGCCTGCATGGTGCAATGTTTTCCCAAAACTTTTAGTCATCTGAATAATTATATGCAAAAAATAAGTTTCTCTCAAAATTGTTGAGACTCTACAAAATATCTTTTTATTGTTACAGATGTGGCTTGGAGATGAAGCTAACCTTCATAAAAACAATTAGGGAAAAGCTTTAAAAAAAAAATTTGAAATTCTGAAGATTTTGAGACAAACCAGTTTTTATTTTTTTTATCTTACCAGAGCTAAGATGCTCAGATTTCAATATCCAGGTGTGATTAGAAAGTAAGCCCAAGGTTTTCTATGGTTCAAGCCTTTCTGTAGTGAGTGTTTTATCCTTTACAATAGAAGCTCTTAGCGCTTCAGAGAGAAGTGGCCAGCATCCTGCTGTAATATTTTAGGCCTCAAAACGTGGTATAGATTCATAAACGTTAAACTAAAAATGAAAAAAAAAAGCCCATTAAACCAACGAACAGTGTAAAGTAGAGCAAACACAAAAGATTCCTTTGAAATACTTTTTCAAAAGCAAAAGTAATGAGCTGGGTTCCTAGCACATGCACATGTTCAACAAGAAACTAAAGAATGTTCACGTGTATAGCTCTACAGGCAAGCATGGCAAACAGTTTTGTGTGACTGTTTGCTCAGGGTTTGTTTTCTTTTCAGCCACACTTTTTCTCTTTTTGTATTGATTTTCAAGAAAAAAGTATGGATTGTTACTATACATCTTGGCTTTGAAGCTGCTGGAGTAATTATTAGCAAAACTACTTGACACATGAGAATTTCTCTCTAATCTGAGAACAGAAACAACACCATATGACTCGTCTGACCAGTCACAACTAATCAATACAATGAGAAAAACAAATACCAGGCATTGCATGAATACAGAAAACTGTTCACAAGCAGTCTCAACATTACTGTTGCATAACAAGCACTTATGATCTGCTCGTAGATTGTTCAGTATTACAAAGAAGGAGCCTTAAAGTGGTGACAAACAGTATTAGTTTCTTTCTGTTTTCTTTGATTTTGAGCACATGTAGCCTTAAAGGAAAATTGCCTCCTTCATGAAGTCTTCTCCATTGGAAAAATAACAATTCTAAAAGAAGCTTAGTGCTAAACTTTTGATTTAATATTGGTTAAATTAAACATTCCTTGCACTGAAAATAATCACCTAGCAGAACTCCTAAGTCTAGTCCTTACCTTCCTCACATTTTGTTTTCATGCTCATAACTGTGCATACACAATACATATAAGTCAGGAAAACAGTTTTGGTATGATACAGTAGAGCCACAGATTTGCTCCAGTCAGTGCAAGGAGTTCACTTTTCAAAAAAGTGATTTCTCCTAAGTACTCTAAAATCCCCACACTTCCTTCAGTCTTGCTCCTGGAGACAGTGAAATGTGTGGATAGAAAACCAAAGATAAGATATCTGAAAAAGAGTGATGAGGTAAACAATGCTATTTTAATGAGTTGTGGATTTTCTTTCCTCTTTTCTTCGGTTTGCTTTGACTTTCTGTTTGGATATGACTGTGCTATAATGATTGTTCTTAAAGTGGCCTCACCTGCTGAATATTTACTTCATGCTTGGCATCAACTGAACCATTGAGAAAATCTCTAAGAAAATTGTACTCAGACATATTTTTCCACTAAAGGAAGTCTAAAGCTAACTCCTGTGAACCAGTTATTCACTTCAGAACAAAACTGCCCTCTTCTCAAGTTCTCTTCCCTTTTGAACTGGATGCATCACCTGTGGCTTGGGAACTGAGGACCACATATGAATTGAGGTAGATTACTCCCCTGCATTAATCTAGGATCTAGAGAATAATGTACTGATCTCAGAAGACTTACATTTTGAAAGGAGCAGGGGCAGGTGCTCAGAGAGCTGGAGACAGCCTCCCCCTGTGGGCTTTGAAGCCTTAGAGTTCACTGTTCAGCAAAGAAAGGCACTTGTTATTTCCACCTTTCCTCAAAGTCTGTGTGAATTATTTTTACAGTGCTCCCAATTGTCTTCCAAGACAAGGGGGAAATACCCATGACAAGAAGTCAAGTATCTGTTACTTTTTACAAGCACAAAAGGAGCATAATTGCTGATTCAGAGCTGCTTGCAGTCCAGGGAGCTGTCAGTACCACATTATCATTAAACATATTTAATACGACCTGTCAGTAACAGGATGCTGAATTTCCCCTTTAGCAGCACATCTCTCACATTCTACTTCTTTGTGCTCTCAAATCCAGTTGGACAAGTTGCAATTTCCTGGGTTTTGGGAGAAGATTGCACCTTTTCAGGCACACATAACTCAGCCTTTGGAGAGTCTCCAGCAGATGAAGGAAGCTGACAACCAGCTCACGGGGACTGAAAAGTCAGTAGACAGGAACCAGTGTAGAAGAACTTGCCTGCCAATACTTCTGTCCATCACCATGAGCCTGTGAGGACAGAAAACTAGAAGCTGAAGTTTTCAATGTGGAACTCACCTAAGTCTTTGGCATTTTCATTTAAGGCTGCTACAAATGTGACCATCTTGATTAATTTTCCCTGTATGTTTACTTGGAATTCAAAATCCAGATATCCCTGTGTATGGGTTTCCTCATGTGCCTAGTTCAATAGACAAGCTCAGATGGTGCCTAGCAATTCTAACACAACTGATTAAAAACAGATGCTTTGATCTGAAAGTAGAGTGTTCACTTCCCCACATTTTTGATAAAACACTAATTAGAGCACTCCTCAACAGAAAGCTTTGGACAGAGAAAAATAATACCTCTGCTTGCTATATACAATAACCCCTGAGCTACAGAGTGTCGACCATATGCAGCCAAAACCACAAAGGCCATGGGATCATCTGGCAGAACTAGGAAGCCTTTGTAACCTTTGGCTCCACATAAAGCTAAAGGCCTGTTGTTATAGTCACACTTGCATATCTGGATCTACTAATTGATGTATTTAAAAAGAAAACCTTAAATGTGGGAAAAATGCTATGGGATGTGCCTTCTTCCTAAGATATCTTTTTGTGACTTAGCTAAAATGTTTTAACTCTGACAACTTTAATCAAGTCTGTACAAAATATATTGGCTGTAGCTCAAATGAGTTCTGTAAAACAAAGTATATTTCAAGTACTATTAAGTACTATAAAGTATCTATTAAGTAAGTGTTATCAAAACCCCATTTAAAAGTAAGTAAAGAATTTAATTTTGAGATAATTATTCAAGATTTTGTAAAAAAAGATATTAGTTTCTAGTGAATCAGTATATGAACAATAACTCATATTTTCAGAATTTTGCATGTTGATTTATAAATCCTTTGTCAGAACTGGTTCAAGATATTTGCAGTTTCACTTGTCTCTGGTGCTAGGTGGATATTTCTTGAACAGTTCACATAGAAAAATACAAGGTTTATCATCCCACTGACTGTAAAATGTATCCCCACTGGTGCTTCCACTCACTCCTGTGATTTGAATGGTTTAGCACAAGTAGCCTTGGTTTCAAATTGACAAACAGTTTTGCACATAGTATGTCTGGAAAAGCTACCTGAGTGAATTGAAATAACCTTGTTCTCCCTGTCTGACCTGATTCTACAGTCTTAAAGCAGTAAAAAGCTGAAAAAGTGTGTTCAAAATTGTGTGAGCAAATATTAATATTTGCTCTCAGTGACCTGGGGTAAATATAGTGAGGAGATCAGGTGTACAACGAGCTGCTGTTTTTGCATACCCACTGTCAGAGTAGAACAGAGCTTCAGCAACTTTAAAGAAAGTATTCACAACATCTTTGCAATGCAAGCTTGACTCACAGAACATACTGTGCATTGAAAGACTCCCATCTAAAGAATAATGAGTAGGCAATCCATCTTTGAAAAATACAAACAAATAAGGGGCACCATAATACATTTATTTGTAGTATGTAACAAAAAGATCTAGTGATAATTTCTAATTGCTTGGTTACAAAATAATTTAGTTTACTGAATACATTTGGAAATGGGCTATTAATGTCACTATACGTGTGTCATCTATAAAAATTGTTGATTGCAACTATGTTCACTTATTATCTTCAGAAAAAAAAGTAAAAACAAATAATGTTATAATTTATCCATTTAGATGCTAGTGTACAAAAAATATTCACTAACTGTTCCTGCAATTAATTTAGTTCATAATTTAAGAGAACATAGTTGTGCACACTTATGCCTCTTGGGTGGAAGAGAGTAAGTGTTCCACTAGGAAAGAAAAGCTTCTGATGCCTACCAGCCTCATCACTAACACACTGCAGCAGTATTTGTTTTCCCTTCATGCTCCAAGGGGTTTTGCACTTCATGATGAAAAAAATCATTATCACTGAAAGCAAACATGCATTTCTAAACCACACCTAAACCCAAAAAACCATAAGGTATAGCTTTAAACATTAGTAAGCCTCTTCTCTGAATTACAATGCAGACAATACTATAAGCCAAAGACTGAGATCTCTAATAGCCAGAGATCAGCAAAAGGGTTTAAATCCTTGTAGGAGTGCCCAGGAACAAATTCCCTGACAACAACTGGGACTGTGTATTTAGGCTTCAGAAAAAAGGCTTTGAACCCCTTTTGGGTAAGAGCAAGAGATGTTAGTCACAACTTAGTCAAAGACATTTGATAAAGTAGGGTCTTGTCAAGAAAGCAAGGGAGAAAGAAAATTCCCTTTTTCTCTCAATCTCTTTTTGCTCTCTAATTTCCATTGCTTCTTTCTGTCTTTCTGCATGATTGGTGTGCTCAGCCTTTGTCATTCCCTCCATACTTCTCTTGTTCAGTCAACCACATTCCTGACCATCTAGATAGCACTGACATTTATGTGGGCCTAATTACCACTGCCTGCAAGACAATGCCCAGAAAGCTTGTATCAGTCCTCGGAAGGGATGCTGCAATCTAATTAAGTCCGAACTGGAGATTTCCAAACCACCTGCTTAACTGCCATTATAAATATAGATGTGTCTAATTTGGTCAGCACCCTGCTGTGGTCCTTAACACCTTCCTGCAGCTCAATGGCCTGTGTTTTCCTACAGCCACAAATGCCTAGATATGTGGAGTTAGGCATGTAACTTCCTTTGAGGGTGATGACCTGAGTTCTGTCCCTCTATCAACCCTTTTAAAGTCTTTTCAGACCTGGGCAGTGGCAGGATATTGCATTCTCGAAGAGGCAGAAGGGAGTTTCTAGGCATGGATTGCTCATAGGATGTAGAAGCTACCTACATCTTTTTTCCTGCTCTTGAACAGATTTTGTCCTGTAATGTTCTATATACGGTAAAACTGGCTCACTATACATACGTAAGTTGCTGTACTGTCACCTCTTGGGTTGTTTTGTTTTGTTTTTTTTTTCTTTTTTTCCTTCTCTTGAGGATAATTATGTGCCTTTACCTTGATATTTTCCCTGAGTATATTTTAACTAATTTTGGTAGTAGTAGTTGTTAGTGCCAATAGCCCAAAGTGTATTTAACTTATTTATTGGTTTGAACTGTAGCAAGTCTGGGGCAGAATTGATAGGCTGCATGTATTAACACACAGAACACAACTCTATGGAAAAAAGGTAATTCTCTAGTTATGTTAGGTCTTAGCTGGGATATTACCATACTGTGAAAAAGAACATCTTTCTACATTTAATAGTTCTGAAAGCTTTTTTCTTTTCCATTCTGAAATGGAATAACAAAATTGAAAATTGTCATAGAATCGTTCTCTGAAAATAGCTGAAGTAATAACATGGAGATGAATTCAAGTTCCATAGCAGAATAAACAAACAAAATCCCCAGGAAGCTAAACTTGACAAACACTAATAATGTTGCAGTTTTTGTTATTAATATTAAAGCTTTCTCTATGTGTTATTACCTGAGCTGTGTGATTCACTGTTTAATTAGACACACACAGAGCAGCAGATTATATTGTCTTTCCCATGCAAACTTTGAAATTTCAAAATATTTTCCGTTCCACATCAGGATAAAAGCTACAACCTTTTGACAATTCTCATGTAACAAAGAGCATACGACCTCAGTGAGCACTCACACTGAGATGAAGACACAAATCACTTCCCTTATTTAGGCTGACTTATCAGCTTTCAACTTAGACACCCACAAAATTGCTCTAGGCATTGGGCTGTGCAACATTCTTGAATGGCAAGTCAGCAGACATGCTCTTTTCCTTTCCACTGCCATCCCTTGTTGAGGCTTTCTCAGTACAATGTTTGTTTACATATAAACATATATATGTATTTAAATTTTGACTAGCAGTAAGAGCATATTTTCAAAAGGCTTCTTTAGGTTTCATGATCTGTTTTTTAGCTAGGGCTGTGTGAGGCAAAGTTTTCTTCAGGAGAGTTTTTTGCCAGGGACTGTTGTAGATGATATTCTTTTTGCAGCAATATTAAATGAAGCTTTTTTAGTTTTGTTGTTATTGTTTTTGTTGCATTCATCGTTCTTACATAGCCATCCTGGCACTTTTAGCTTAGTTTCTTGTATATAAACATTTAGATTCAATTAGCCACAAGTAGATATTATTTCTAAAGGTCTTGGTTTCACAGTACAAAAACATTTCCACCTTTGGATACAATGATAATAATGAGAGGTCAAGTTGATGAGGAAACTTCATTTTGAACTGCTGCTTTAAAATAGTTTGCGGTTATTTATTTGGGGACTTAAACATTAATTTTCTGGTGGTTTTGTCCATATTAAATTTTCAGATTAACTGCACAGTATTTTGGAAGATACTTCATTTATGTACACAGTGAAAACGTGTGTTTTTAAGAGCCACACCAAAAAAATCCTGCATGCAAAGGAAAGTAATAACACCTGTGGAAAAGGAAAAACATAACACCTGTGGCAACACATAACACCTGTGGCAATCTTGCATTCTCCAGTTGCCATACAGAGGCACTAAAGCAGATTTCTGTTGTATGTCTCACTTGTCACAAGATAAATTTGTATCTGTATGAATTTAAGACACTGAAAAACAGTCTCTCCCCATGTATCTATTTTCAGTTATTTTGATTTGGTGCTGTTTTCCAAGAAAGGAAGAAACACTTAGGGAGAACTGGTGAAGAGGAAACCTGAGTAATCTACACAGAAAAGTCATATGTTCCCGTGTTTATACAAACAGGGTCATAAAGTATCTGACAGTGAAAAGTCAGAGTAGTTTGCCACATACAAGCCTGTCTTCAGCTTCTGCTGACATGGCTAAAATAGCAAATAAACAAATCCAAAATCACTCTTCTGAAAATAAAAACTGTTTTATCCTTTTTCAGGATGATCTTTACAATTATCAATCATGAGAACTGAATTTTTGAAAAAGAGTAAAATACCTGTGATATTAATAATGTACATGTGATATTATTAATGTACAGGGGCTACAGGGCTTGTTTTCCTGAAACAGATCCATTTTTTGTTTTGTGCATTTCAAGCAGTTACTTGCAAAGTTCAGCTTAGTAATCAGGATAAAAGAGAAGTCCAGATTTCTGGATATATGAGTAGCAGTAAGAGCAAGAAAATAATAGTAGCAATAATAGTAATAGTAATAATAATGAAAAAAAATAATAGAAAATTATGCTAATAATAACAAAAACAATAATAATGAACCTGACCAAAAAAGCCCCTCAAAACCCCATTAATAAAATTATTCAAAACTGGGATGAGATTGATTTTATCTCTGAACAGTTTCACCAACTTTAACAGTTGTACTGGGTCTGGCTGGGATGCACTTACAGCAGCCTCTATGGTGCTGTGCTTTGCCTTTTGGGAATTCTATGACAGTGTTAACACTCCAAAGTTTTGGCTACTGCTGGACCATGTTTGCACCAAATCAGAGTTTCCACTCTTCCCATACACAGCCAAAAGTGAGTAGGTTGAGGGATAGCAGAGATGCTGAGAGTGGAAAACACAGCAGACCCACACAGAAAACTCAAAGTGACCAAAAAATATTCCATTCCATGTGATGCCACTCACAGGAGAAAATGCTCAGGGTAAGGAGGAGGAAAGAAAGATGATTGTGGTGATGGAGTTTGTCTTCCCAAGCAAGCATTACATGTGCTAAGGCCCTGCTTGCCAGAAGTTGGCTGGACATGTGCCTGCTGATGTGACGTAGTGAACTAATTCCATATTTTGCTTGGCTTATGACCACAGCTTTTGCTTTTCCTAAGAAATGGTTATTATCTAGATACATGAGTCCTCTTGCTTTTCTTCATTTTTCGTCCTGTCTTGTGAGAGAGGGAAGTGAGCAAGCAGCTGGGTGGGTGTTTGGCTGTTGGCTGGGCCCAACCCACCACAACAGTATTTCTAACACTTTATACAGAGTCTGAGGGAGTAGAAATATAGAGCAAACATTTGAGTCGCCCCCTGATTTAGCTGCAAAACATGAGTATCCTTTAAGACCTATTTTGAGCTGAGAAAAATAAAAAGTATTTATCGTCTCAAGTCACATTACTATGTAATTTTATCGTATGAAAAAATGAGAGGCTTTCTTTAACATGTCTTTTCCAAAACACCTTTCATTAAAAATATGGTTGGTTATATGGATATTACCAAAATTACTTTTTGCAACTGATCCAAAACTGAGTCAGGCTTTATGATTATTGAGATTGTGGCACATTGAAGCTGTCCTTAAATCTGGCAGTGTGGATATACAACAGTGTCTGGATTAGGAGTAGTGAGGGCAGGCTAACCTCCCATCTGGTTCACTGATACCCATGGGTTCAAGGGCGGAGTTGTCATCCCTCCCCAAAATTCTCATCAGCATAGTATGGCTGTTTCTGTACATCAGGTAATTGGTTCAAAACTGATTTCAGAACATTTATGCATAGGCATTTTGTACTGACCACCAAATATACCAGTAACAAAATGATTATGAATTAAAAAATAAGAGCAATATTTACTCAGAGTAGACATGCTCAAAGCACATTTCACCAGAACAAAATGATTCATTTAGATTCCAGAAAAGATAATGAAATTTCCCTTTTGTTCTACAAGGTAATGGCATATTGTCTGGCTTAGTGTTAACAATATGCACACTGATAGTTAATCATTGACTACTGAGATGCAACAAAGAAAGTGGAACTCATCACATAAGCAAGACTGAATTTTGCTGTGTAATGATGCAGTCAGAAGGCCCTTTTGTTGTAGCAGATGGCAAAAAAGTTTGAACTTCAGTGCCTTTGAGTCCTTTCATTATTAACCACTGGTTGTTTTTGTCTTGCCAAATAATATTATTACTTACTGTCCATCCACGTTGTATCTGTTTTTATTGTGTAAGGGAGTTACACTGTCAGGAGTGGGGAATTAGAGACATGTAAATTTACCTTTTTGGATGTAGATGTAGGTATTCATTTTATCAGATTCCAAAATTCAGAGATTAATTTTGTCTCTCGAGCAAAAAGATGTGATTCTCTCTTCATAAGCTGTTCATAAGAATTTTTGGCTTTGATAATCCAATCCATACTTAACTACCCTGACAGTTTGCCTGGAATTCCTCAGTCTGCCAAAAAAATGTCAAGTCGCATTGAGTGGTGAGGGGCTCTGAGATCCATCAACTCATCCCTCTTCTGAACCTGAAGGCAATACTGTGAGAATTGAGTCTTCATTTGGTATTGTTTGCTCTGTAATGGCATCTATGGTGCTCTGAAAATGGAAAGCCAATTTTGCCTTTTGTGCATACAAAGGGAGCCATAAGTCTACTTTTATAGATTATTACTCTGATCCAGAACCTTGAGATCTTTTAGGAGGCACAGGTTGTTCTTTACCTTTCAGAATAGGTATCTGAACTGGTGTTCATGTGAATGTTTGTTTGAATTGTATTTCACCTGGCACAGTTACTGCTATTCATCCAGAGGTTCTTTTCATCTTTCGTGAACCAAATGGACATTTGGTATAAGCACCAAAGATAATATCAGATACCCAGCTGACATGAATCACTCTACACAGCTGCTCAATTACTTCTGTCAAAGTTCAGATCTTAAACTTGTTGGCAGCTTCCTTCTGCTCTATGTTAATATATACATAAAATAACCTATTTCCTGCTGCTATTCCATAGAGGATCATGTAATCAAACATAATCTTCTCTGAAGCAATTAAACAAAAGCTTATTCACTGTGGCATGGAGTCTCCATTTGTCGGTGTCTAGATGTCAAAGTGGCACAGAGATGCTTTGACTGATGGGCTCTGCTGTTTGATGAGGAAGAGTTTAGATAAGCCTATTAACCGGGATACATTTATCTAGGAGTTTCTGTTAATTTGCTCACAAGCTTCTGAAAGTAGAACGTATAGAAGGAACCACTGCAAAAAGTATCCACTTTTGTAGGTAAATGCAAACTTGTGGTCAGTCGCTGATAGCTACCTTAATGCAAAGTGTATTTTTTTCCCCTATAAAGAATTTGGGTCAGTGTTACCTCATAGGAGTGCCTATGTATAGCTTCGAACCTTTTGATGCATAACAGATATGTGCATAGGGTATGAGGGGCAAAAGCAGAGTTCCAGCTTGTCCTGCAAACTCTCTCAGGCCATGCCTGGGGAAGAAAAAGGACCCCCTCAAAGATACTCCTCCTCCCAGCTGCTTTCTAATCAGGCAAACCAACCATGAACATTTTAACTACAATTAGTTTTCAATTAATAAGGTTTTGTTTTCTCCAAATTGTCCAGAGTATCCCTAGAAGAATCTAATAGACAAGTAGGTTTTTATTTTAATTCAGTGTTTGTTATCTGTAACCAGGGATTCACATTCAATTGTTCTATCTTTCCTTTATGTTACACTTGTAAGATTCATTTTTAAATATTGTTTACACAAGTCCCAAGCACACTGTAATGACAGATCTTTATCTCAAAATGATACCTTAGGACCTTCAACAGTTGGCAGTGAAGTTTAAAGATACATCTAAGCTGGGGAAAAAAGCATTAGAGATACTTGACAGTTGTAAGTAGTTATTATGAATGCTATAACTGCAACATTCAGGGCATATTGGACCTGGATATGTGTTCCTTCTTTCTTTAGCTTCTGAAGAGCTTTGTTTTGCTCTGACTGGAACATTTTCCTTCATGAGTAGCTATTTTACATGTAGCTCAAACTTTTTAAAGCTGTTTCATTGACAGCAGTAGCTGCACCACAGAGATACATTCAAGGGGTCCACAGTGACCCATTCACAACAGTGAGGAGATGAGCAGCTCATCACAAATATTGCACCTCCTCTGAAGGACCTACTTCTGTAGCAGAAGGACACTTCTAGCAGAATGAAAATATTGAATATAAATAGATCATCTTCATACCAGCTCCTACCCACAGTGACCTTTGCTGTTTGTATTAGCAGTTTGATCTTAAGGAGACCCCTAGGACACTGTAAAAAGTATTGTTCTTCCTGCTTTCACTTTTCAATGGTAATTTCGGCCATTTGGTGTAACAGAGCTGAAAGGGACTTATCTTAGGACCAAGTACATCTGCTTGGTGCTGTGGCTGATAAGGTGACTGTACTTCCTTCTCTCTCCTTGCATGTTTTTTCTACACTGTTGTTGACTGGCCTCCAGCATTTCCATATTCTTTGGTCATGAGCTAACTGTATCCAGGATCCTAGAACAGCAATTAATGTAAAAGGTTTCTTGTCTTCAGCCCAGCTGGATTCAAAACTGGGTGAACAGAATGATAGATCTACTCTTTACCAAGGACTGTGGACTTGCTCTGCGTGCACATTGTTATTTGGTGGACAAAAATGCCCACAGGCTTTCAACAACAACAGATGGTCCTAGGGGCACTAGCCACTTGAGGGTATTTGCAACAGGTAATTGTATGTTGAATAAGGCACAAGCATTTGCTGCTTTCCTTTAATTGCTCATGTTTCTTCTTTATCCACCTCCAAATCATGGCAGCAGGTCAAAAGAGGCACAAATTCTCAGGGTTTAGTGTGAAGAGTGCTTTGCTGCTTGTATGTTTCTTTTCTTTTGTTTTGTCCTTTTTTTTTTTCCTTCATCAAGCCAGCTTGGGAGAGATTACCATTTCAATCTTTTCCTTTTTGCCCTTGGAAGTGCTCTGAGCTCTCCTTTCCTCTTGATAGAGGGGGAACTGTTGACATGGGGTAGTGTTTATAAACAAGACATAAATGAGGTTTTTCTCCCTCCATTCATGTCAGTGGCTATGACCTGGAAGATTTAAGTATGTTTCCTGGGAATGTGAAATAAATCTATTAAATGGAAGTAAATTTTTTGATACCTTGGACTGTGCTTTTCAGGCTTAATTACATATATTTATTTGACATGTCTGTTATTGGGAGCAGTACGAGTCCACATAATTCTTTCACAGTCTGTCACCTCTGTGTGATCTGCGTAAGTTCTGTCAGGAATGTTGACCTTGTGCTGTCCTCAGGTCCATGGTGACCCTTTGCTTTCACATGAAGAGAAATAAAGTGATAAAGAAATCTAAGACACTTTCATCCTACTTAAAAATGTCCATGAATAATAAGAATTTATTTATTCAATGAATAAATTATAATCATTTTTCTTCCTAAGATGGAGCAAGGCATACTGAAGCTAGGAAACTGCATGGTGTGTTCCATGGCCATATTTTTTGAGCAGCATTGCTTTTGGATTCCTTTCTAATTATTAAGATGTCAGGAATAGCAAATCCAAAAGGTCTCTTTCCACAGTCATGGAAGCAATGCCTTTTCCCTCCCTTTCCTTCCCTACAGAATTACAATGAACTGATCATGGATCTATTAATATATTTGGATCTTGTTTGTATGTGTTGAATACCTGTCTCACAGTTACTGAGTAGTCCAGTCACTGTAAATTCAACTAAGTCAGAAACAAATGTGCTAATACATCTATTGAGAAAACAAACCCACAAGTCCAAATGAACATTCCAATCAGTATCCTTGACAACTGGCTGAATATTCAGATGTTTAATTCAGCCCTTTTGTACCTGCTTGTGGTAGGCACCAGGAGCACAGCACCTTCTGCTTTATGGACTCCTATCCACCACCAAATATGCTTCTCTACTTCAGACAAAACCATGTCTGAGCATGTTGCCAGCCCATTAATGCTCAATGCAACCTTCATTGGACTGTAAAATGAGATTTCTGAACATTCTCTAGAAATGATTTTATGAAAAATCTAGCTCAAAGTGATGAAGTAGTTAATATCTTTATAGCTAGAGCTCTCAGAGGAAACTTTTATCTGAACATAAAATCTTATGTTTTCAGATATTTTGCTATAACAATAATATTAGCAGGAAAAAAGCATTTGCTGTATCCTTTCCATACATTTCTAGAATTTATGAAAAAACAAGCTACCCTTAGTAGAATGAGTGGAGGCTATAGGGGCTGTTTTCAGTAGCATGTCTGTACTACTTTAGAAATGCCTAAGGAAGCTTCAGAATACTTTGCAGAGGTGGTGGAATCCTTCTACTACAGGCTCAAAGGCAGAGGAGCTCAGATTTCTCCAGGAAATGGTTTGGTACAGCATGCCTGCAGTGCAGTTGCAGTGTTCCAGGTCCCCAGAGAGCTCCCTAGGGAGGGGGGCCACACAGCATGACCCTGTGGCTCCATATGTGGCAAAGGATGAGGGCAGGAGGCACTGCACCACCTCCTGCAGCACAGCTTTGGCAGGGCTAAAGCCTCAGATGTCACACTCACACACAGCTCTGCTGCTTCAGGACCCAATCAATGTTTGTGTGAACAGTTTCTGAGACACCAGTCCTACTGGAGCAGAACTGGCTCCATGTGTGACACAGACAATGCATAGCCAGGCCAGGCAGGTACATCATTTGGGGAGGTGCTCTTGGAGGGAAGTCAAGGCTCACAAGCTACATTCAACTGCATACTGTCAGTCAGCACAGATGTTACTTGTGGGCGGGATGTAGCAGTTTGCCCCCCTGCTTTTCTCTTACTTTCTCCATTGGGCTTTAATTTTAAATTAGTGAAAGAAAAAAATTCAGACAGTATTCATAAAGCAGTGCCTCCCATTTATAGCCTGTGGCTGGAGGTCACTTTTCACTTCTGTCTTGAAGAAGTCAACCTTTCCCTGTGTCCTTCTAGAGCTCAGGTGTACCTAATGATGGACAACTGCATCTGGAGGGGAGGTCCCTGGCTGGCCATTGAGGCATTTACCACGCAGGTCACACTGGGGAAGTTGCCCATAGAAAACCTCTGAGGAAAGAATTTTCAGAGACACCACAAGTATGTAAATAATGTGTATTTATGTGTTAAGAAGACGCTTTACCTTGTTAAGGTAATCTTAAATCATTAACACTTTTCCTAGGGTGAGTGCTTGTGCATATTCTGCTAAACATTAGGAAAAATTGTTTTCACTATGTCCTCATTTCCTTTTCTGTTTTTCTTTTACTTTCCATGCTGCCTCACTGCCTTTTTTTTTTTTTTTCCTTTTTTTTTAGTGCACTAAAATAGCTAAAATAGCTCATACATTGTTTTGGAACTTGTAGTACTTCTGTTATGCAGCAACTTGATTTTAAAAAGGGAAGCTTGACTGGCCCAGCCTTCGAGGAGCTGGAAAATAAGGACTTCTGCAGTGCAGCATACAAAAAAGGTCCAGACTCAGCCTCGTAAAGAAAAACATCTAAACATTTATGTGATTACCAGGAACAGCATATTCTCCTGCACCCATGTGCTTCTGGATGCATTCCAAGATATTAATAGCAATAGTGGCAGGGCTGTACATTATATTGTTATTTCCTCCTTGGAGAGAACAGAATGTTAGACTGTGAGAATATGACATGGAAACTATGTGAGTTGGCTGCCCTCTTCTACTTTATTTACTCCTTCTTAGATCTTTCTGACTTTGGGGTGTTTGCAGTCTCTTTAAAAGGGATTTGCTTTTTGCCCTGGAAAAAGATTACTGGAAATGCTACTCTGAATCACATGATGGATATTAACCCTGGTTTCTGTCTCTATCTGTTGGAAACTGAACAGACCTGAGTAGTCAATAACGTGTCAGACAGTGGCAAGTTCTGAAATTTACTTCCCTCTTGAGTTACAACAGTGATCAATATATGCCAATAGGTAAAATATCTATACGCTTCATTATTTTTCATCTTACTTGTACAGAAATAAACATTACACCTTCCGATAAATGTCCATTCATTTTATCGTCTGTCTCACTGAACTATTCAATGACATTTTGTCTTCCATGAGATTGATCTAGGACTCAGCTAAGAGTAGGCCAAGTACTGCAAAGATACAGGCTTAGGAAGCCAGACAGAAAATAGTAATTTAGTTTTTTATTATTGTTAGAACAAGGGCTGTCCACTTCCTGAAAATCTGCCATTCTGTCACTAAATGGGAATTCAAGTATCTCTTGATTTGCCTTAATCTGGATGGAGTCTAGCTACATTTTCCAAGATTAGGTTAAATTTGTGGTTTTCCCAGCACCCCAATGAGGAGGTAATGCTCCTGCAAGCTGCAGCTTCCTCTTTTCTACACCTTCTTTGCTTTCCCATGTTTTCCTGCCCTTAGCACCATGTAGGCTCTGGCACCAAAACAACCATCTGCATGGTGTCTTGAAAAGGCAGACCAGGGAATTGATCCAGTTTGAAACTCGTTGTTACAAGAGCTCAAGGCTGTTTCCTGCTGCTTTTCACCACTCAGCCATAGCAGTTTGCACTGGCTGGGTGCACAGGGCAGAGGTGAGGAGGATGAGGGAAGGAAGGAAGATAGACAGAACTGCACTTGCCTGCAGCACTACTGCTTTGTGCTGTTTAAAGTATTATTGTAAGTATGGGCTTGCACATTGTCAAGATTGTATTTCTTGGCAGAACCTTTTTTTGGGTTTTTTGAGAAGAAAGATTTTACTGATTTTACCCCTAGATTTAATGCTCCTAGTCCCTCCAAGTTTAGGAAAAAAAGAAATCAATGTATCTCAAGACAGAGAAGCTTAGGATATACATGCTCTCTGTGAATGGCAGCCAGTGTAAGCTTAGAGATTGTGCTATAGCTGAAGTAAAATCACTTCAAACTAGAGGCAATGAAGAAGAGTTAAAAGACATTGACCAATTGTAGATGTATGGTAATAGCTGATAAATTTATTTCTACTCCAAACTAAAGAATTGCTTCTCTTGTTCTCCAGATTACAACAGGAATCTGCTTAAGACAATAGTACCTGTCAGATGTTGAAATAACATTGCATTTCAGGAGATATGCATTCAGTAACCCACATAGTACCTTTCAGTTTTCCATGCAATGTTATCTGTTGCAACATGGTAACACTGAAGGGCAGATGCTGCCTCACCATAAATTAGCAATGGGGTGGCAGGAAAGCCGCACACTTTTAATTTTCATTTCTCTCTGATGTAGAAAGGGTGCTATCACCAGCTCCTATTCTCTGAAGACTGTGTGGCTTGTTCCCCATGGGACAGATGGTACAAGATAAGTCTTCCCACTCTCTTTAACAGAAGTTGTTTCCCATGGACAGATTTTGCTATGGATAGAATCAAATTGTATAGGCTATTGGCAGAACATCTAAGGCACCAAATTTCATGCAGTTGTGTTTACACAGCTTATTGGAGACAGTGCTTGGCATAAACTAACCCCTCACCCCCTGACCTGTCATCACCATTCTAGATTTAAAAGCCTAGACAAAATTGCCTATGTTAGTCTAACTAGCTGTAAAATACTTTTATATTTTGATTCAGAAACTGAAGATGCTACTTTTTGTTCATGGCAGAAAGTACTACGAATGCAAAACTTTTGCTTTCTGAAAGCAATCAATTCTTTCTTATTAAAATTTCATCTTCTCTTGGTGTGAAATCACCTGGAGAGTCTTACTCATTATTTATGTGATAAAACAGTGATTCTGTGTTCCATTTAAGATTGTTCTGTTAGAAGCACATTACTTTTCTGCTTGAATGAAAAAATGCTTGAAGGCAATTGGATCTGAACTCTCTGATGCAGTTTATCTTTGGGATCTTGCTTCAGATTTATTTGCAACTTCTTGTCCAAGACCTTCTGCATTGCTGTTGAAGTGATCCAGATGCCTGGAACTACAAGGCAATTTTGAAAATAGCAATTGATGTGTGGGTTTACCACCGTATGAGGTCTGTCTCAGAGTGTCAGGAACTATAGAGCTGATGTGCAGCCCCCTGTCAATGCAGCAGAAAAAGAACTCCCTGGCTCTGATGCTTTCCAAAACTTGCTGATGAAGGTGCCTATTGAGAAGATCAACCTTGAAAAGCCAGACTTTCTTGGAAGATATTAAAGGAACTTAATTTCCTCATAAACCAAACATCCAGTCACCAAGAAGATTTGTGAAATGAATGATACAAGATTTAGTCTTGTGCATGGCATTGTGAAACAAGGCTCATTGCCTTTTTTACTTTCTGCACTGTTCACAGTGTCTGACAGCAAGGAAAATAAGGTGGCATATATGCTGGACTGTAAAGCCACTTAATGAAGTGAATATATTTTCAGTTTGTCTGTTTTGGAGGCTCTTTATTTTAAGTGAATTAATGTACTCAAAATACATTTTTAATATCTAATTGTTATGGTAACTTCCAAGATTTTGTTGCAGTACCTTCCAGCAAATAAAGACACAGTGACCTCATCAGAAAGGTACTTTTGGAATAGCAGCTGCAGCAAGTGTTAATCTAGAGAATTGTCAAGGAAATAAGGGGGACTAACTCACTTTCCTGTAGTGTCATTAAGGATTATATTAAATATTCTAATAATGTGCAGACCCCAGCATTCAGAAGCTGTCACAGGAGTATCAGAGGAATCAGGGTTTGCATAACAACAGGAGGGGATATCCTTGTTATGTTTCCTCCTTTCTCTTGTTCCCAGTCGTCCCTGTGACTGGAATGTAAATCCTAAACCACTGAACACGGCAGCAAGCAAAGCGCAGAAGGACGCTGGCAGCTGGGCAGCAAGTGGTCAGGACAGCAGGAGAACACTGATACATTTTATGCCTTAACACTCAATATAGCTCTTTAGATATTTCAGAGCACGCACAATCTGTACAGGAGACCCTGGCTCAGATGTCCAGACACTTGAGGAATGAGCATGCAATCAATCTTGAATCTGCGCATCACTCTGCTTTCCTGAAGACTGGTTTTGAGTACTTACAGATCCGTTTACTCCAGAGAAACCTCAGCTTGCAAGGTGTTTCTTTTTTTGCATGCAAATAAATTGTTCATTAAAGACTCTTCTGTGATGGTTTAGTGGCCAAAGTGACCTTCATATGTGCAGTTCATGCATATGAATTCACCACATAACCTTGTTTGACCCTAGATGGTCCCTTTGAAGGAAAGGGGATACTGCCTGCCCAGTAACCATCCTGGTGCTCTGCAGATTTAATTGTGTTTATAAAGTAAGATAAAATATTTTGTCTGTGATTACTTTTTTTTTTTTTTTTTTAAATTAAAAAGAATTTAGAAGCAGCTAAATGGGAGGGAGCCAAAAAAACATATGAAGAAAATAATATTCAAAAAGCCTGGGACATGCTAGAAAACCAAATAGCAATAAAACAGGAATGATAATGCAAAAAAATCAATAGGAAAAAAAGGACATATACTGAATGCAATTAACTTTGAATTGATTATAGAGAGAAAAACAAAACCAATTTTTAATCCTCTCTCTAATATTTGATCCTGAGAACAGTGCACTTATTTAAAACATTCTCATAATCAGTTTCCTTTATACTGTGCTTTTTCCTCTGAGAATGTGCATTACACCACATTTGTCATTTATGTCAGAACAAAATAAAAATAAAAACAAGAAGCTGGTATAATCAGTTTCAGTTTTGAGAACTAAAGTAACAAAAGCACAATCAAAGAAGTGAAAGGATAATTAGTAACAGTGAATACAAAAATGGCAGCTTAAAGCCTCTTTCAGATTTAGCAATATGTCAGAGCAGGGCTAAGGAAGCAGAGAAAATGAGAAAAATGTTTCTTCTCAACAGAGTGGGGGATAAATTCAAGCCACAGCTAAGGGCCTAACCAATATTTCAGTTAAAATTCTTGAGGTTAGAGCCTAACACCAAGTATGAAGAGGCATTTTTATTTATTCACATTAACTGCTGTTTTGCTATTGAACGTTTTGAGGTGATCAAATTGCTCTGACTGCTGTAAAACTTTTACATCAAGAAAAAGGTCCATATGCACACCTGGATCAGACAAGTGGGCAAAAAAGCAAAGAATAAGGCAGTGTCAGACCTTTTAGGACTTACAATTTCATAAGCAATATAATTAGAAACAACTAATGACAGAAAACGACTGACCAGCATAAGGAAAACATCTGTTCTACCTTTGACTTCTTATATTACTAGTCTTGACTTTCTAGGCAAAATGAGGATGATGTCAGTATTAAAAGTAAATATCAGAGAATGGGTAAGTTTAGGATGTGCACTTGTACAAATCTCAGTGATATTTAGCAGAGAGAGCTCTGAGAATGCTGGTCTTCTATTTCTTTTCAGCTCTGAAGTATCTATCCACAAGTTATTTCTATGAACTTACTGGGCTGAGGTTATTCTCTTCTCACATCTAAATGCTAAAAGTTGAGTATAATCTAAGCTTGTTGTCCAATTTGATTCTGTTCTGAACAGAAAACATTGGTTGCCTAAGGCATGTATCCAAGAAGGTGAAATAAATTCTCCTTTAAATGTGCTTGCTTCTCAGCCAGTGTAGAAAGCTTGAAGTGTTCATCTCCTTGTTAGACAGTTAAACTTAAGTAAGAGGAATCACAGATTGACATCCAAATCTGCAAAGGCATCTGTCGGTGTCAGCAGCATTACATTGAGAGATCTGGCTTCAAAATGCTACAGTTCACAAACTCAGTAGCTGTGGACACTGTGGTAAAACATGCAAATCCATGAGCATTTCTTGCAAGACACATTCCTGAAATATCTCCACTCTCAGGTTTCTTTCTTTTTTTTTTTTTTTTTCTTCCATACTCTCTCTCAAATAAGGCTTCACCATAATAACATATGCATATAAAGGTGAAAATAAACAATGAACCTGTGTAGTCACAAGGGAAAGCAGGAGGAAATCAACTTCATTATTAAAAAAAATATATTTTGGGTAACAGAAAGAAATTCTTACTTGTTAGAAGGGTGGAACTACAGAAAAGGACACTGGAGTTGCAGCAGTGTGTCACATACTGGTGGTGTGTAACAGCAGGTCCTGCTCTACTCTGCATTGATGTGGCCTTACCCTGAATATTGTGTGCAGTTTTGGGCTGAGGTCTCTTGGTTTGTTTAGCCGGCAGGAGACAGAGGGGAGACCTCACTGTGGTCTTCAATATCCTCATGAGGAAAGGGGAGGACAGGCATGAATCTCTTCACTCTCATGACCAGTAACAGGACTTGAGGAAATGGCTTGAAGTGGAGTTAGGGGAGGTTTAGGCTGGATTCCAGCAAAAGGTGTTTCAGCTAGAGGGTGGCTGGGCACTGGAGCAGACCCAGGGAAATGGTCACAGCACCAAGTCTGACAGAGTTCAAGAAGTGCTTGGAAAATTATTTCAGACATGTGGTGTTATACCTGCTGATGTCCTGTCAAATGTCAGGAGTTGACTTGGATGATCTTTTTAGGTGCCTTCCAATTAGGTATATTCTATGATTCTATTATTCCATGATTCTATGACCTGTCAGTGAAGACCTGCAGAGAGTAGAACTTATTGGCCCTGACTCAGTACATGAAAGGATGATTTGGCTTGCTGACCTCTAACGTCCTACTTTTTGCAATATTGTGAGAGGTCTTCTTTGCATTTGAAAGAACTCTCAGCTTACATATGACACATACAACAAGGTCCAGCCATACTTTATAATTCTCTGTCAGTGCTGCAGAATAGACACTGTCTTATTTCCATCTGCCAAGACTTGAGCAGGGCTGTGCATGAACTGAGGTGTTACTCAATGTATTTGGAAAACTTTAAACTGAAATATTGAAAAGGAATTTAGCAAAATTTGAACAGCTGAGCAGGATCACAGCTTTAGCCTTGGGTGTCTGTGTGTTCTGTGCAAGTCCCAGTTTTGGTAAGTCCCTTTGGGTCTGCCGAAGCTGTGGGATGTGAAAGTGCCTGCCAGCTTCTCCATTCCTGAAACTGAATCTAGTCACATACCATCTGCCTTTCCTCCTCAGGCTGTGGTCTTCAGCCAAAGCATGTTAAGACATACAAGAAGACAGTGACAGCAAGTTTCAACAAATCCCCTAAATGAAGGGGGGGTTCAGGACTGGGTGAAGTAGGCTAACATCAAGTACATGCAGTGTAGAATCAGTGATCCCTCAGGCCATGAGTAGAGACAATATATTCATTGCTCCTGTGCAAGCCAGTAGTGGATATTGAAAGAGGGATATTCTGCCCTTCAGTATAGGCATGATCTCTGAATCTGACACAGGCAGCTGCCCAAAATTAAATATGCAAGTAAGTAAAGTTTCTCAGGAGAAGAAATGTTTTCTAATCAATTTCTATTAGATAGAAAGATGTTATGATAAGTAGGTGGTAAGCTTTTCTGCCAGTGAGTTAATACATCTATGTCATGACCATCAATTGTTGTCAGAAATGTGTGCATGGTCTGGAAGACTTTTTACAAATTGGCAGTGACTGGTCAGGCTGAAAGCAGGTGTATCTATTTGAATCAATTCTGACCTTTGGTTCATGGCATATGCTCATGTCATGTCACATTACCTCATCATATCACAAAAACTAAATGTCATACAGTGTCACATCTTAACCTAAGACAGCTCATCAGCCCCACTGGTGTCAGATTATCTGTAATGTAAAAAAGCACAGTAAATACAATGTCCTCTATATTATTTGAGCAGTTATGCAGTTATCAGTCACATAAGAAGTTGAAAATAATATTCATGTAAATGGAAAGATACAGCATAATTTCTTTTTGGAAACTCTGCAGGGCTTATTTACTGTTATTCCCATAAACCATTTTGGTGTGTGTGTACACACCTTTTGAACAATTCTTCTCAATACTCAGAACTGCAAGCCTTTGGAAATCTGCTGCTTAGGTCTCCCTGAATTATTACCAAGTTTAAGGTGAAAGTTGTACCTGAGGGTAACTGACCAATAAACCTGTCCTTGTGTTCTGCTTGTGAGATTGCCCTTCTTATCATGCTCTTACTTTTGTCAGCCTGTGACTCAAAGCCAAGTAACTTAATCAAGCTTGTGTTTATAAGAGTTATGTCATCTGAGTAGGAAACTGAAGCAATCCCTTGTGACTTAGGGGACCAGTCACCTGCTTCCAAAAATGACTGACTGTGAAGCTTGATTTCCAGGACATAATTTGTTTAAATGAATGGCTGACAAAAAACTATGAGTGATATACAGGTTTGGATAAATTATCATCAGCCTACAGGAAGCTCACAAACTGGGAAAGAAGTCAGGCAAAGGATATATTTGTGTTACAAACTGTTTAAATAATCTCTCCAGGTCTACAAAGCCCACAGAATGCTAGTGTGTCATAAGGTTGCTCGTGGTCAAACCAGTAAAGTTTTAATACTCTAAGGACAGGTAGTTGCATGCAGCTGCAAAATGACACCTGGTGGCCTTTTGGGAGAGTGGCTGTCACGCTTTCTCAAGACAAGGGCACAGGGGTGGGCAGATGCAGCTGCTTTCAGCAGACCTTTGCTTCTGGAGACTGATAAGTTGTGAAGATCTGGACATATCAAGTTTCAAAGTAAATGCTTTTGACTGTTCATAACTACTCACCCCTAGCTACCTGCAAGTACAGGCAAATGCCATCACAGTGACCATGATTTTGTCAGGCCATTTTACACAGCTTCATCTTTTTTCCTCCTTCTCCTCCGACTCCACGCTGGGCATGTAAGGAAGGAAGGAAGGAACATGCAGGATTGTGCCCTTCCTGCCAGGCTGCATGCTAGGATATTCCCTTTTCTCATTCCTTCTATGCTCGTGCCTTGCCTTCTCTCTCACACACAGAATCATAGACTCCTCAAGGTTGGAAAAGACCTCCAAGACCATTGAGTCCAACCTTTGACCAAACACAGCCTTGTCAACTAAACTAGAGCGCCAAGTGCCAGGTGCAGTTGTTTCCTGAACACTCTCAGGGATGGTGACTCTACCACGCCCCTGGGCAGCCTGTTGCTAGGTCTGACCACCTTGTGATGGGGTGAGAGCGGCTTTGGAAACAGTGGGGAGCATCGGACTTGCACACAACTTACCTCCTTCAGGAGTCTGGGTGCCATGTAGCATTTGTCAGCATCGCACCAGAGAGAAATAGGAAATGAGCGATGGGGATGAGGATTTATGAGATAGCAACCTTAAGGACCAGCTCCCTTACATATGCTCCATTCCTTCTGTAGGAAATGCTGAGAATCTGTAGCCTCCTCAGTAGCCCAAGAAACAAAAAGTATTTGTCAGTTTCCAGAGACTCCTTGGAGACACTCAATTTCTTTCAAGACTACAGTTTCCCCATGACTCCCTCCTTTGCTTTCCTGTTCCTCCTTCAGTTGAAATGTCTGATACTAACCAAACCATTATCTGAGTCAAGTATTTTAATAGGCTAAGTAATTACTACCCATGGTCATAATAAATTATATGGAGAGGGGGGGTTTCAGTTAGGAAATATTTTCCCACCCATGTTGCACATGACCATGACGTGTAGGCCATACTTCTCACTCATTCTGCCACCCTGAGGGATCTGCTTCTCTTTATATATATATTTAAAAAATTGTTAATGGTGCACTTGTAATCATATGGCTGCATTTGAACGAATCTCATTCCAGACTTTCCCTGGAGGGTTTAATTATTCTGGTTTGTGCAGAATTACACCCAGTTTTAATTCTGTGTTTCTGACAGCAGCTGCTGGTTCATTTGAGCATCCATTCTCCAAACCAAGTGAACAAAGAAATGTGATGCAAAATTCAAATGAACAGCTTAATGAACAACCGTAAACAGAACCTCTCTAACAACAACTATACGTACCTCTCTGTAGAATAGCAGATCATAATTGTGAGCTATCCCTTCAATGTGGGAACAAAACGTGGCATCAGTTATTTTCATTATGAAAATTAATTACGCATTTTCTTTTTTGTCACAAGTATTTTTAAAAAAATTAAAAACTGAAAAGGAGCTCCTTCCCTGATATCCTCCCATCAAAGGTGGGTCAAAGACTGACATCTGCTACCTTTCTATAAATCTAGAGATGACACCTGGATTCCAGCAGAGCAGGATTTATACCAACTTCAATGAGAGCTAATTTGGCCTTCTAAATATGTAATTGTTCTTAGCAGAAAAAAATAATCTATTAATCCCTCACAGCAGTCAGTGATTGTGCCATTTTAACAGTAACAGCCAGCATGATTGAGTGATTTCAGTGCTTACTGACAGATGGTCATTGTGTTACAAAACAGCCTCCAATAAATAATGACCATATTCACATGAGAGGTGGAAAATAGTTCTCTACTGTCAATCCTTTTTTGCTGCACATAATGAAGCAGAAATGTTTCTTCAATTCCATTTTATTCTGATACTGAAAGTCAAAAACTTCAATTTGAATGAAAAGTGGTAAGAATTTGAAAGCAGAATTGTTTCAAGTTGTATTTATTTGTTTGCTTGCCCATTTCTTTGCATCAAATAAATGTTTTGGTTAATGTTATTCAATTCTTATTTCATAGTACACATTTCCCCTCAGGTTCCAGTGAAGCTTCTTATGAAAAATCACAAGTTAGCTCAAATTGAAGACATTGTTTCATAGCTGCAGGACGACAGGTTTGAAACTTACTCCTCGTAACATGATGAGCATGAATGCACGTTGCTCTGCATGGCCGAGAAAGAGGTTTCATTCTAATCACAATGCTTCAGAAGATAATGTGTACTAACAGTTTATGTCAATCACAGAGCTGTGAGTTTACTACCGTTACTAATGATGCTACAAAAGTTATGACTCTTATACTGTAAAATAATCTAAAGCATCAAGAGTGTTCAATAGGTACCTCAAACATAATACAACACAGTAGAAGTACAACTATTTCTGACTGGGTAGGAGGTGAGAGTCCAACAAAGGGAACAAGTTGCCTTGCATCAGATTGCTGATGAACAAAAGGAGTATTTTTCACAAGCACTGAGACTGACTTACTGAACACATGCAGAGTTCAATTTTTGAGAATAAATTGTTGGCCAGATGTTATCCTGATTTTGCACTGCGAAAAGTCTCAATGATCCAACTGAGCTGAAGTAGAATGATGAAGCACAACTAGAAAAATCATTGCACAGCTATTTGTTTACATGTTACCTGTTCAGGAGTTCTAAAAGTAGGGTTTTTTTGGTTTTTTTTGGTTTTTTTGGGGTTTGTTTTGTCTTGAAAAGAGCAGGTAAAGCCAAACATATGGAGTGATTGTATCTATGAAGCAAGAAGGATTCCTGTCAGCTCTCAGAACCAAGCTCTCCTTCAGCAGTAATTTTCAGCCACATCTTGTACAATCTACAGCAAAAACACTCTTGACTTCCAAATCTTTATCTGTGCGGGACTTGATTGCTCATCTCTTCACATTTGCACTTGACTACGTTTGAGGTTTTAAACTGGATTTTTTTACTGACTCTTACTTTGTAATCAGGGGAAAAAGCAAGACTTCCAAAACCACAAGCATCTTGCCTACAAGTTTTCAGGGCACACTTTGCATAAAGTTCACTACTATGAGGGTCAATGATCAGACTGAAATCAAAAACTTCTATGCCTCTGAATGACCCTTTCCAAGTGCAAGTGCTCTTGGGTCATAACCTGTGGGTTTTATAGCCCTCTATATGTTTACTTGTGTTTAAATTAGGAATTGTCTGAACAAGGTTCTGCAATTAGAAACAAAGAGCTGTGCTTTTATTAGAAGCCATAATGAGTTCTCGGAGCTAGTCACTTGACCCCGACAAGGTGTGGGAAAGATTTTCTGTGCTGGTTCCCACTTGTTTCTGATAATGAAGTAGCCTCTTCAAGACCAACCAATCTCAGTAAAGATGAGAGACATTCTCATATCTATTAGGTAATCATTTACAATTCAGAAGAACAATTATGAAAGCAGCACCATGTCTTTTGTCTTCTATATATAGGACAAAATTCAATGCTTAAACTAAGTGAGCACTTTTGCTACAACTTGTTGGCAGTTTGAAACGCTGTGGGGAAATGAGTTCATGGCTTCATCACCTGCTAGAGAGCTATCACAACTCACCTATAGCTAGCAATCTCAATAACCTTGAAAGCTGAATGGTTACCTTGTCATATTGGAAAGGTGGTATCTTAGAATCACACAATGGTTTGGTGTGGAAGATCATATAGTTCCAACCCCTCTGTCATGGGTAGGGACACCTTCCACTAGACAAGGGAGTACACATACTCTATCCAACCCGGCCTTGAGTACTTCCAGGGATGGGGCACCCACAATATCTCTGGGAAAACTGTTCCAGTGTCTCAACAAACCTCACAGTAGATATCTTTCTAATATCTAATTTAAACCTGCTCTCTGAGAGTTTAAAGCCATTACCCCTTGTTCTGTCACTGCAGCCTCTGTAAAAGTCCTTCTTCAGCTCTCTTATAGCTGTCTTTAGGTACCAGAAGGTGCTGTAAGGTCACCCTGGAGTCTTCTCTTTTCCAGGCTGAACAACCCCAACTCTCTCAGCCTGTTTGCATAGGAGAGGAGCTCCAGCCATCTGACCATCCTTCTCTGGACTCACTCCAGCAGGTCCATGTCCTTCCTGTGCTGGGGACCCCAGAGCTGGATGCAGCACTACAGATGAAGACTCACAAGAGCAGGGTAGAGGGGGAGGAGCACTTCCATCCAGCTGCTGCCCACACTGCTTTGGATGCAGCCTAGAACAGCGTTGACTTTCTGGGCTGTGAGTGCACATTGCCGGGTCATTTTGAGCTTCTTGTCAACCAACACCCCCAAGTCTTCTCCTCAAGGCTGCTCTCAGTCTTATCTTCATGTGCTTTCATGTCAAGGCTGCAACAAAGCAAAATGGATCTTGTAATAGCAGTGTCTGGATAAAAAGATGACTCCTGGCTCTTGGCAGTTTCAAGACCTTTTTTCTTAGGTCTTTTCCAGCCTAAAGAATTCTATGATTCTAGATTCTTTGTAATTTAAGTCATTGTTTGTAACTTAAATGTATGAAAAAACATATTGAAAAAAACATATTAAAAAACAACTACAAGGAGAGAGATAAAATCGCTTGCTTCCTCATTTTCAACTGTCAGGATCTTGTGAAACTGCGTTCCTGTCCAGTGGTACCTTTGATATGTTCTCTGATTGTACCCAAACAGAGCTCAATCTTGCTTTATCTTCCTACAGAACTCTCACTCACCTATTATTTTCATGTATGAGAAGCAAAGAGAGACATAGGAAGTGTTATTTCTCCAAATAGCAGGATTTGGAGCTATCAACAACTGTACAGAGAAAGGAAAATATTTCTAACACTTGAAGACATAAAACGGAATAAAATTTGCAGAGCTTTTGTCAAGTTTGAATTGAGAATCCCAGTGTTCCTATAAGGGCTTTATTTGTAGTAACACCTAAGGAGAACATGTTAAGTTTACAGATGGCGAAAGAGACACATGCACACACACATTCCCAAAATGTATCTCCATGCAATATCACACTTAGGACAATACAATTTGTTCCATGCCAAGTGCTGTGTGCCATAGATCCCTGTCTCGGCACAGTACACACAAACTCCACCAGACCATACTCAGTTCCTAGATATGGTCTCCAAAACTGATTTTTTCTCTCTCTAGAGAGCTCTAAGTCTTGAAGCCCTGTCATGTCTCAGACTGTGGGCATGCTTTTCTCCGCTGAGGACCAAATGAGTATCTCTTCCCACACTGTGGGAAAACCTTTGGCAATTTTTCAGTATCATTTTGAAATCTGGCCCAGCATTCTTAAAAGCTCATTTGAGTTTGGTGCCATCCTTAGTTTTATGCAAGTTTGTCTTCTATTCAAATGACTATTTGGAAAAGAAGTGGGTCTCAGATGACTCTTAAGAGGAGATCCAATGTGGAATCTCTCCTTCCCACCAGTTTGCCAATGATTACTTTCGTGGAACTTATTTTCAACCATGTCTTTCTCTACTTTATTGTGAACCAAGGCTGCTCTCATAGACAGCAGCCTACAACCTAAATGATGAGATATGATTCAGCTAGGTGAACTTCATGTTCAGTAACAAATTATCTGGACCACCAAGTTCAAAGTGTATTACAACAGCATAAAGTCCAGCTGCCAGCCATATAGTAGCTTTCCTTCAGGGTACACTGAGGGAAATAGTATCTTTATTAATGAGCTGTACAATCAATACATTTGTACATAATACACAGCAAATTCTGTGTATGCAGCAAGATGAAGAGGAGTCAGCGCTTCAGCAAATCTCTGGAGAACTGGGCTGACGTGTCAGTGGATGCTGGCAGCCTGAAGGAATGGGCTGGCAGAACATTAAAATTGTTCAAAAGCAAATTAAAATTTTGGATCCCCAGTGGAAAACACCTATGTAACCGAACAGGTTGGGGGCTGCTTGGACAGGAAGCAGCTTTACCTGTGAGAGCAAGAAGTTTCAATAGGCTGCCTTGGCAGTACAGGAATCCAACCGTATATCCCTCTCCAAGTTCCTGACAGGAAGTTGTAGCGAGATGTGGGCTGGTCTCTTCTCACAAGTAAAACAAGTGACAGGATGAGAGGAAATGGCCTCAAGTTGTGCCAGGGAGGTTTAGACTGGAGGTATTTAAAAGACTTGTAGATGTGACACTTAGGGACACGGTTTAGTGATGGACTTGGCAGTGTTTGGTTTACTGTCAGACTCAATCTCAGAGGTCTTTTCCAACCGAAACAAAACTATGATTCTCCTTTTGTCCCCTGAGGGATTTCTCTTTCATGATGAGAAATTTGGAAGCAGATGGAGTCAGGAATTGGAAGCCCAGAACAGCCAATATGGAAATCCAGTTTAGTCCTGCCTACTTCTTCCGAAACAAGCCACTAAAAGGCAGGTCTTGTGTAATTTCCTTATAGGAACTGAATCCTCACCAGGATCTGGCCTTGTATTCCTATACAGGGATTACATAAAATACTAGATAATTTTTTTTTTTTTTTAAATTGGAAGATCTTATTGGAATGTTTGGCAGGACTCTTATACACACAGAGAAGTAAGTAAATCATATGTGGGCCACAAAAATCAGCTAGGGTCGAATCCTGAACTTCACTGAAAATCTTTGTAAAATCATGGACTCATGCACATTCCCCAGCTACAAATCAACCTCTCTGTTGAACAAATATGCCTGTTACAGAGTGTTATATCTTCTCCTGAAAAGCAAGCACACTTGCACAGGATATTCAATACAAATCATCCATCATTGTGCCTTTGATCAACTAAATAGAATGTCTTTCCCACCTCAGAGAAGCTGAGGTCTGGGTGTTTGTTTCCTGCAGGAGACAGAAGATGCACTCTTTTACATGCTGCATGATGTCTGACTTTGGTAACTACTCATGCCTGGTGAAAACTCAGGGATTACATAGGACAGAAGCTTAATGCAGAATGAAGTCTTTAAACTTTGAGAGCTACTTCTGGGACATTGTCTTGATCTTAGATGATATGGCATCTACCATGATTATGAATTATGATAACTCTAAAGCCCAAGGAACCCCAGTTTCAGCATGAACATAGAAAATATGTCTCAAATGCACTTATTTCCATATTATCTTTTTTTTTTTTTTACTTTCTACCTTTTCTAACTTCTAAATTAATATTACAGACATGGCAGCTACATTAGTAAAAGCTAGATGTGAATAAATACTTTCAGTATTTATAATCATGTTACTAAAATAGAAATTTAGATGACTAGAGGAGCAATTTCTATTCAAGATATTTTTAATTGCATTAAGTGATTGTGACTAGATTCATTAGGCAAGAATTTAGATGAAATCTATATTTAGGCTACTGGTCAGAACCATGAGGAAAGTCACAATATCTGGAAATTTCCAAAGCATTTAGCCAAACCTCCCCCATCCACCAACAAATGTTTTCTTATCTTAGTCCTGTCAGATTAGGCAACTCCTTGCCTGCCTATCTCATTTTTAAGGCTCTGACCACTCTTTTAGGGAGGGTCTGCACTAAAATCATCTAGAGATGGTTTTAATTCAAACAAATCACATGGAGTTGTCTTCCTGAAAGGAAGGATACATAATCAGGTCCCCTAGTTTTTGAAATCATATCCGGACCACCAAGTTGAACTGTGTTGTGAGACAGAGGAGATATATCTGTATAAAAATTTATTTAATAGCTGTGGCTATTTTATTGCCACAACTTTCTAGCCTAGTGGTTTGTTCATAATTGTTCAGTGAGAAAGTTGCATTCCAAAACTCATTTTTGGAAACATGTAGGTAATTGATATTAAGCTTTAATTAGACAGAGTCTGCAAAACATTTCTCCCCTTTCTCTGAGAATCTATGACAGATTCAGCACTTTCCTTTCTGTGCTCTAATGAGTATCAGGAGACAGGTGACTGCATATCCAGGTAGACTGAGAAGGGGCTAGAGCCCAAATAAAACACAGTGAGGGCACAAGCATTAGCTAATAACTATCACATGAACATGCTATGACAGCAATGTACCTGTGCTTGTCAATATTTCCCTGTTGATACTTCAAGACCTCAGCAATTCTTCTGCATCTCAAACCAAATATCCATTACTGTAGTCTTTTCAGAGAAGAGTGGGTTTATGAAAATGTATGTTTGTGAAGAGTTGAAATTATGGGTAAATTCAGACTGCATCCAACACATAATTTCAGCTAGAAAAGGTGAAAAACACATTGAAATACTGAAATATTCTATTTCAGTATTTTAAAGGATTTTTTTCAAAATATAATTACAAATGTTACACTGTAATTTCATTTAACAACATTTTCTTTTTTATCATAAAAATCTGATTGATAATTAAGCTAAGGTTACAGAAAAGGAAATATGTAAGAGCTAAGAGGGGACTTTATTCACATATATGAGAACCAAACCAAGCTAATTAAGGTTGAAATAAATATGTCTAACTAATTCAAGATGATGTTGTTTTGTTTACTGTAATAAATCAAAAATTCTCAAAAAGCCAAATCATGACTTGACTGAACTTTTGCCCACGACACTCCACAGCAAAGTGCATGATTTGACCAGATCCAGCATACATTCACAGATTGGTGAAAAGGCCAAACCACAGTGGGGAGGACAGATAGTCTTTGCTAATGATCTAATTCTCACAGCCACAGTATAAGCCAGAACTGGGATTTATTTATTTCTTCTCAAAAAGCAAATCCTGAGTATACAGAGAACAGCAGAACTGGAAGAAAAGCATTTCTTCTATTTTGTTCAGCTATTGTAAAATAGTTATGCTCAGGTGGTGTTTTCTTTTTAAAAATTATATATTTAAAACACAAAGCCATGAAACGTTTAATACCATTCTGGAAAACTGATTTGTACAGTTTAGTTACATTTATTATTTAACAAGTGAATGGCAAAACTTACTTAAAGTTCCTCAGAGCATTTCAGATATTAGCAGGCTTTATAGAGATAAGAATTAACAGGATTACTAGGGATGCCAATACTATACAGCAGAATTAAAAGCTACAATTAATATGGCTATTACTATCACTTTAGAACTATGCTACAATCTATTATGCTTTCTTAGCAAATTAATGAAATTCTTTGTCCCACACACAAAGGATCTGAAGTATAATAAAGTTATTAATGAAAGTAATTAAACCTTTTAGAATAAAAAAGGATCACTTGCAAAAAAAAAGGTAAATGCAATTCACTTACTCAACAATCATACTATCTTTTTTGTAAACAATACAAATTTTTAAAAGGCTTATCACTTCATGCTGTACACAGATCTTTTGAAAAATATCGGTGCATGTATTTCTCTGAACGTCTAAATCAGTTTTTAAAAACAAAGTTTTGCTTAAAAACTGCAACAGGAATGTAACTGCAGTAACTAAAAACCACCAAGTGCTATTTCAGGAATAACAAGTAAGGTATACAAGCTTTAAAAAATTTCTCCTTCCGATAGATGTTGTTTTTCTTTTATTGTGGCTTAATATGGTTTCATAATTCCCTTGGCTTTAAGACCAATGACTTTTTAAAGTGTAAAACATATCTGATTCCTCTTACCTTATGCTGAAGGACAGATTGATTTGTTAGGCGTTTCGGTTTTTTCACATATTAAAAATTAAGCAATAAGGCACAATGTGGAGGAGTGATTATCTGATGATAATCCCAGCATCCTGAAATTGCTTTATTGCAAATATAAATATATTTTAGATTTTTCACTGGATATTAAGAGTTTAATCTTCCCCTTCAGAATATTAAATTCATAAGGCTTTTTTTTTATTTCCAAGCTATTTTTAGTGTGCAAGACAGGACTTCATATACTCAAGAAATACTGTAATTGGCTGGTGCACACTCCCCTGGGGAGGTTAATTTACAAGCACTGTACAGTTCTGCTAAAACTACTTCTCAACATTTCAAAATGTCAATAGTATATTTTCCCAGCCCTGTAAACACATTTTGATACACAATATAAACTTTAATGGTAGTTTTAAGACACCTCTGGGGGTATGGTTATTTAAGCAATAAGACACAGTGGGGTGTGAATTATGGTATAATAATTCCCTACCAACTGCATTGTTAGGCACGAGGCCAAAGGCCAAGAGACCAATGAACACACTAGGTGTGAATTATGACATCATAAGTCACACTCTAGAGTGTCTTACTGCCTTTAGAGAAATATTTAAAACATGTTTTAAAGCAAGTACTTTATTTCTATAGTACTGTACTTTAGTGGAATATCATGAAAAATCTTTCCAAGTAAAAAGTTATCCGTTATGTAACCTGGAATTAAAAACAAAATTGAAACAAACAAAAAAAAGTCTTCTAAGTTTGTCATTGCACTGTGGTGACACGCTTTAATGAACAGCCTCAGAAAACATACGTCTTACCCAAGTTTGCAAAAAATAGCATGAAGACTTTCTGCATAGGGGATTATAATCTGCTTTGCTCATTGTAGAATCAGATTGCCAGAAACAGAGGTGTACTGGCTTCTCCCATGTAACTGTGTTAATGAAACTGCTAGAAAATCTACATACTTTTTTTCTGCCACTTGTTCATCCTGCTGTAAGAGGGAACAATATGGGCTTTGAACGAGTAGCAAAAAAGTTCCTTAAGATCTTATTTGAGCTCCTGCAGTTGAGCTCCTGAGGCTGCTCACAGTTCTAACATGACTTTTAGTAAGGACTGCAAGTAGGATAATGTATATTTATACTGTTTCCCATTTTAAACTCCATTTGACAAATGTAATTTCTCCCCTCTGGGTACTCCCGCATTCCAAGTGCAGCAATGACAACAGTGTCATCTGGAGATACACAAGCTCACCTTACAAATAGCTTAGTGACTGCAGCAGCAGGGATTTTGGCATGATCTAAACTGGCTTCTCGGTCAGTTTTTACAGCTTGTCTTAACCTTCCAGGCTGCTGTGGATTGATTGCTACCAGTGGCAGAGGCAGCCAGTGAGCATTAGGGTTAGCAATATGCTGGAGCTTATGAGAGGGCTGTTTGCCAGGCCCATTTGGGGAGTGATAAGCCTCAGGGCATGTCTGCACGTCTCAGTGCACCGAGGTGCTCAGCACTGCTGGCTGCCTGGGTACATGCTGCTGTGGCTATGGATAGGGATGCTGTGCCATGTGGGGATAACAACCTGCATCCTGGAAGCAAAATAGCTGCAAGGTCATGTTAATTAGCTGTCCTGCATTCAGTCCTGGAGCCGTTTCATTTCGTGCTCACAGAGGGATCTCTGTGTGTCCCTGGTTATCTGAGCAGAAAACCAGAAACCTCAGTTCTTCCAGGCTCAGCCTCATTCTGACATAATTGTGTAGCAGGTGAGAGTTGTTTTCTGCATAACCTCACTCACAGGGGTTTCCTGCCCCTCCTGGGTAAAGTCATTATTTGTGGCCATTTACATCAGTCAAAAGTAAGATTTGGAGCCTAGAGTTCCCCATTCTCCATGACATAGAAATGGATAATCTTACATAGAGGACCTTTGTGAAGCTAACAGTAGTAACAAGCTAAAATTCTGAGCTAACTTGGTGTCTCCCCTTCCTTGTCCACTCAAAATGCCTGTTTAAATCTTTAGCAAGAGAAGGTACTTAATTCTGCCTACAACTTGATGATACTCATGGGAACAATTTCAGTTTTGCTGCTTCCTTGTATAAACAAACAAACAAGCATGTGATTGCATTTTGCTATTCAGCTTGCTTGAAACTTCTGGCAAACACGATGAAAAAAGCTACATCCCTATGGATTTTTTTTCCCTTTTCCAACAACTTCCAACCAAGAGTGAGCCCACCATTTTAGACCTAGCTTATATTTGAAAATATTTGTTTTACATCCACTTGCAAAACTGGGAACACTTTTTCTTGGATCTCAATAGAGAATGGGACAAACAACAAAGAAAAGGGTTCCACACTGGCTCTACATACTCCAAGAACTTAAAATAAGTAACCCCGGAAAAGTACTTTTAAATATATATAAATCGCACCTTTTAGCGGCAAAGCAGTATTTCAAAGACTTCTGGGCAATGACAAGTTCCCAGCAGTATGTTTTTCATAAATTAATATTACTGTTCAGAACTCATGTACACTAACTAGAATGCTGCAATTCCTGAAACCATTTCATTACATGAAATTTGAAGTATAAATGCATCACTGTGCTACCATAATAAGGACATACTACTTTGATATACCCATCTCTGCAAAGCCTCCTGGCTTGTACCAGTAAATCACAGGCCTATTTTTCATACCTCATTACCATTACGTATCTTTCCACTGACACCTGACCTTGTGCATAATCAGGTATGAATTTCAAACCACACTTATAATCTAAATGAATGCCTCATTATTTCACATAACCAAGAATGAAACAAGATTTGAGATGTAACTTCAAAATTCACAGTTCACACCTTCAGAAATGCAGGTCCATCAAAAAGAAGTAATGGTCTCTAATTCATGGCTGTGAACAGCACCAAATCACTCCTTCACATAGGAGCTTTGCAAGAATTTCAGGATTGGATTTTAGAAAGGATATTATCAGTTCTGAAAAAAATAACACAGTGTTGAAACTGTTTGGTATGTTGTTGAAGATAATCTATGAAAGAAAAATGCAAGTACTGAATTTATTACCTGTATTTTGAAGAAAGAACGACAGCACCAATTGCATGAAGTTATAAAACACCAGAAATAAACATGTAAATAATCTCCATGGAACACAGACATCTACAAAGAAATATATATATATATATATGTATACATGTAATATAATAAACTCATTCAGAAGGGAACAAGAAACATTTTTGTACTGTATAAAACAGCTGTACAGTGTGCACACAGACTCTCCTATTCTCTCCAAAATGTCTGTCAGTCACTTCTCCCCATCATCATTTGCTTAACATAGTTTCTTCATTGTCCATGGGAGAACTCTAAGTGACGTTTTGTACTTTTCAATTAAGTACTTATAGTGCAGTTTGTCTCCATATATATACACATGCATACATATATATATACTTGCTGGTGCACACATATATGTATACATGTATATATACGAAAAGAACAAACACACACATGTACACACACACACACACGTGACAGATCTAAACAGCTCCTCCATCCTGTGCTATTGAATTAGTGCTTGTAAAAAATCCCTGCACGTTTTGTGAAGGGAAGAAAACTTGCTGATTGTGCAGATTGAAGCCATTAGATGGTTCCATTCCTGACAGTCTGCAAACACACATCTGAATCATATGGTGGTGTCCCATATGCCTGAAGAGAGTCTGTTGCAGGAGGTATCTTCTACCTTCTTCAGCAGCGTCGGCTTCTTACAAGGGGGTGGAGGTGGGGCTGTGATCCTTTGCTCAGTGTTGTGCAATATTTGCTGCCAGTCTTCTCTCTCTTCACACAGCTTTCTCCTCCAATCTAGAAGCTCTTGTAGAGCCACACTCTCATTCTCGGAAAGCCTAAGCTGATGAATAACCTGTGAGAAGAAAAGAATAACATAACAATAACAGTAATGACAAAGGTGGATAAAGAAAAGAGATCAAATAAGCCTGTTAATAATTTGAAGCAAACCTGTCCTCCAAAAAGGTTTGAAACTCTTTACACTGAAAATAAAGAACATTAGTAATTTAGAACTGCCTTATTGCAATCTCACGTCTGAAAGTCACAGAGTCTGAAGTCACAATGTCTGAAGTTGTATGAAGCAACTGCTAAAAATGAAACAAACAGAAAAAAACTCTCCTGTGTCATCAAAGGGTACACAATCACTATTCTCTAAAACACACAAAGCAGACAATCTACAGCTGCTGCAGGAGTAGCAAGGTTTTTTCCTCTAAATGTAAATTCCAAATAGCCATAACCAAGAAACCATAACCTTTGTTGTGTATTAGAATCAGTAAAGTTACTTGTCAGAGACAAGTGTTATCCTCAGCACCAGGGGCCAGTTCCTGTCTTCCTCCAGAGTATACAGTAATAACTTTAACTGTAGTTTCAGTTGGCCTGAATCTATTTATAAATTCATTCTGAAGTAGCCATAGTTCCGCACTGGATTCAAAATCCACCTAGAAGAAACTGTTTAACTCTTTTTATAAAGTGATTATTTATTTTGTTCAAGTAGTTTGAAGCCCTCATGGCAACACAAGTCCACGAAGCAATGAAGTCCATCTCACCATTCTTTAAGACTTACTTGACACCTATGCAGTAGAGCAGGCACTGAGATCTACTGGCTTGGGAGCATTCTGTAGCAGGAGAGGCTTAACTAGAAAATATGAAATAAGCCCATCATAACATCTAATAGCCCACAACCCTTACCCTGTTACCCTCTTTCTTAAGAACCCTGCAGGAGCACCTGCAATAGGCCCCTATGGCATGACTAAAATGCCCATATTTCACCTCACACAATGGCCTCATGTTAAGATTGCATTTCTACTTGTCATAATGAGGGACAGCTGCATATTAGTTATGAAAAAGGAAATGATGTGCAGTGCTCATGAGACACCCCACACATGATTAGATCCTATTGCAAGGAAAGCTGAGTGACATGAAGGGCATTTTTGTCACTGACAGACAGTGGGGCAGAAGAACAACCTGTGGACTATTCCCGTGGCTCCTGCTCTTCCTTCATGGAATAGCAAGTGGTTGGGTACAGGGGCTTACCAGGCTTTACATTGCTACTTCAAATGTGTCCTGTGCAAGTCAGACCTTTCATATGCCCCTGCTGTCAGAGAAGGAATGAGCCCTTATATGGATGTGCCTGAACATGTTCACGGAGTTAACTTAATTACTGGCTGGTTGATACTTCAAAGAGAAAGCATTAAACTATAATATGTTTTAATAACACAGATAATAAAGTACAGTTTAGAGTTTTGAATGGTATTTAAAACAGAAGAAAAATGAAAATGTTTTAAAAACTTCATTAAATACATCTCAATTGCATATCACTTTAAGATTAAAAACCTCTTTGCTTTTATATTTACACAAAATGCCATCAGGGCATCTCAGTAATTCAGATGAAAATGAAATGTTTCACATATACTGCTAGAAGGATATCAGAGAAAAAAACCCCATACAACATTTTCTTTTTTTCAGTGGTTTATACAAGACTAGAAGGCAAGTTTTCACTTGGAAACAACTTACCAAGAAAGACAGGTTAGGTGGCTTTATCCTATAGAATAGCTGGATAGTTTGTGAGTCACCACGGCTTACCCACTCCTGGCCAGTTTCTGTATTTGTTTGTGGGTTTAAATTATGAGCATAATCCATTTTAGAAAACACATAGATTGGAATGCAGTCTTCCCAAATTGGACACCTAAATTTTAGACATTTCATGAATCTGCACTAGGCACACTTCTCAGAGAAAACACACAAGAACCAAGCTTTGTTAGACTGTCATGGCAAGAATTTCACATGAAAGAGTTTCAGGCATATTAATCAAAGACATGCCTGAACACTGTAGGATAAATATAGTTATAAAAAAATAGATATTTTGAAACTGTGTAATTGGATGTGCTCTGGTGACAAAAGTTTTTGATAGCACGACTAATGAAGCCTGGAAGAACTGTCAGATTGAGAGATGGACAGAGTATTTGAAAAGAGACAGTGCTAGTGCCATTCCAAGGAACATAAAGACACATAGGTGCAGGTGAGAAGTGAGGACATTTTGCCTGGGCATGGAATTGACAAATGCATCCTGTTTATAGCTTATAGGCATTGAAGAACTTTATTGTACTGTCCCTGCTTATGCAAGCTGTAAATTAATACTGGGTCATCAGTTAGAGCCCATTTTCCAGTGCATAGTGGACAAAGGTTGGTCTAGTTCACAAATAAGTGTACATATTTTATATTTTCTAAAACAGGGATGAAAAAATATCATAAACATTTATTCACAGTGAAACTGATCTGGTAAATAAACTGGAAAACAGCCTGGATGAAGAACATAAGATGAAATTGCAGTCAAAATGAAATGAGGGAAAATGCATAAGAAGTGGCAGAGCTGTAAATGAACCAATTAATTTAATTAGATCTATTTGAATAACATGATATCTTTTCTCTTTTCCATTTATGATTATACCTGTGATGAGCTGAAGATCTTTTATACATATTCATTATAGAAAAGGTTGGCTGAATAATTTTACGTGAAGCATAACGTAAAACAGTAAGCTTTGTTTCTTCATTATTATTCTAAATCCTGAGCAGGTATTTTGTGACGGATGAATATGTGTAGGAATTAATTATTTTATGACTACTGATCTTTTTAGTGGACAGTAAAAAACAACTCCCACCAACTATATCAGCAACAACAACTGTAGACCAGGATTTTCATACTCAAAGTCAATGGTCCATCAGACACAGTAAACACAGCATTTGGGCTAGACCCACAAAAGCAGCCGTGTTTGAATACCTGGCATTTAACAGCTCTGCTATTGCGTGGAAACACCATCCCTGTGTTTAGTATCCAGAGCTCTTTATGACCAAACAAGAAAAGCTGAAGTGTCAAAGTCACACACAAAAGAAGAACTTGGGGGATTATCACAGCTATTAACTGGAAGCTGCAACGGATCGAAGGATTCAAACCAGATTCATATTCTCCACTGCACAATATGGCAAGATGGACAAAATAAATTTGTAATGGGAGGAGTTTTCAGGATTCATTCTTTCTACTTCACAGCCCAAACTCTCAGGCTGCAAAAGCAAATTCTCTCCTTCTGGCATCAGGGATTTTGGTTGATGACAGAACACCAATGACTCAATTCCATCACAACATGTATAGAAGGACTTTCATCATTCTCTAGAAGTTAGAGCAAATTGAGAAATAAGAAGATGTGGACTCAGCTGGTTTGTGTTGGTCCTAGCTGAGACTAAAATAATTTTCCTGTCTGCATTGGGAGCTAGAAAGGAGCTGATAACACTCCATTGTTTTGGCTGCTGCTGAGCAGAGCTGGCACAGCCTCAGTGTTGTCTCTTCAACATTCCCACCTGACCAGTAGTCTGGAGGTGGGCAACATTTTGGGAGAGGACACAACTAGGCCAGCCAAACCAAAATGACCAAAGGGATATTCCACACCATATGAAATCTGCACACCTATAAGAAAAAGGAGGGGGAAGGGGAGAACATTCATTATTTACAAAGTTTGCCTTGCAGAACAACCTCCGCATATGCTGAAGCCCTGCTTCCCAGGAAGTGGCCAGACATTGCTTGCTGACCAGAAGTAGAGAATGGAATGTTTTGTTGTTGTTGTTGTTTTCTTTTTCCTTTGCTGTTTGCACGTGCACAACCTTCACTTTTGTTTTAGTAAACTGCCTATATCTTGGCCCATTAATTTTTTTCCAGCTTATTTTTTCCCCCATCCTGTTGCAGATTGGTGAGCACTTTGTGTCCAGCCAGGGTCAACCCACCACAGTTCTTTCAGGTTAAGAGAGAGAGCAAGTTTCCACATGGTGAGAGGACACTGCAATTAAAAGGGCTGGACTCTACAGAGCAGAAGGACTCTGACTCCTGTGCTTTGTGCTGTCAGATTAGCGTGCTAAAGGAAATTCTTCAGAGAGGGTCCCTTCTGGTTTTAATGCACAACAAGCCACTGGAGAGAGAGCATTTTGGTTATATGCTGGCAGTTATGAAAGTCTTAGAGCGCAATTTTGCCTATACACGTTTGAGTATCATATAGTCATTGGAACATAAGCCTCTGAACTGCCTTCTGGATTTAGGCTTGGAAATTCTGCCTAGATATCACTTTATAGCTAAAGCAGACATACTGGATTTCAACTATGACTTAGAATCAAGATAGGTTGCTGTAAGGTAAGTCAGTAAATTATTTTAATTACAGTCTACTTCATATGCAAGTTAAAAATTCAGCAATTTTTTAATTATAGAAAGTGAAAGGTTTCATAGTTTAAATAACCTGTGACAAAAAGTATGCCAGATAAAATGGCTAACTGGCACACTTAAAATTAACAGTAATTTAGAGATTTGGCTCTAGAATCTCAAGAAATTCATTCTGCATTTAAAGATGAAACGCTACAACTTTACAGAAGATGTTCTGTAACATTAAGAAGCAAAGAGCTTATATCTTCTGTTTGTGTGTCAAATGCCTATAATCAGCCTATGACTAAAGGGCTCATTACACAGTCTGACAAACAGAGATTTATTATTGCTAGATTCTTTTCAGTGTTTCACCTCAGTTTGCTCCCTCACTAACCAAATACAGGGTTTACTTTTTAAAAAATATGTGTATATTAGTCTAGTAGTATTTTCATTTGTGAGTGCAATGTTTTTACTAATATTTGCCAGAAATGAAGTATTTAATTACATATGATAATTACATATTATTTAAAGCATACAAATACTTTTGTTTGCAAAAATTGTAGCACTTCATGTTTCATTACAGTTCTGTTTTTAGTTAATTTTTTAAGTTTTAGTAAGATTCCTGCTTATAGACATATAAGCCCAACAGAAAATCAGAGAGCAATTTAAGGACATGCAAAAGCATATGAACCTGTGTTCCTGAGATATTTGCAGTTTGTTTGGACAAACAATGCCAGTTGTTTTCTTCAACACATTCATCAACGTTGGTGCTTTAAAGTAACTTTCAGTAAATGCTCATAATTATTTATTACATCATTAAGTTTTCTCTTCCTTTAGTGAAGTTGAAGTCCCATCATGGAATCTTTGGGAAGGCTGAGTTCAGAAGTGCAATGATTTTACCCTTCTAAATTTTTATTCTATCTAAATTGAATTATGTAATAAATGTATAATGTTGATGATAAATTATCACAATTATTTTAGAAATGAAACTACCTCGACAAAACCCTTGTTTACAATCTCTTTCAGTTTGTAGGCTGGCTAAATATGAAAGCCAAATAAACTTCAGCTATTAGTTGACTCATAGTTAACTTTATTATAGCCCTCAAAAGCAGTTCACAGACCCCAATGGATCTTCTGTGGATCCTCAGGTTTAAAGACAATAACGATAAGGATGTTCTCACCTCTTGTTTCAAAACTAGACACCATTTCACTCAGTAATTCAGAAAATAATTCTTACTGCATGCAGTTATTAGCAAGAGCAACATATTTTGGTTCAACTTGTATGCAACTCTCACAAAAATGTTTCTAACTCATTTTAATGGCTTTTTAAATTTAATTTTTTAAAATTTGATAAGCTTCTACACTGACTTTTTCTAAACATGCATGTCACAACTTTATTTCTAAACTACAGAACAGACAGACTACAACCTCTCTAAAAATCCTGACCCTTTAGGTACCAACAGATATTTTTGGGGTTTTTAATGTTAGAAAAAAGAGCAAAAAACAAGACATGATTGTTTTTCCACTAACTACTGAATCAAGGAAAACTAAAAATCTGTTAGTCTACATGTTATTTGCCGTATTATAATATTCATTTAAATATATAAAGGGAAACCACAGTGTAAGCCAAGGGTGTGTTAAGAAGCCTAGGTACCAAATCAATATGTAAATTTGTGTTTTATTGGGAAATCTGCATTGGCCATGAATGACCCCAGCACAGAGCAGAGAGCAGCTATGATAAATGAGCTTACATGCTTCAAAATTCCAATTAAAATCTTCAAATAGAAATGTAACACTGGGATTCAAACTGATTCATGTAATTGTCATGTGAGTGCTGGGACAGGCATTTTGTTTTTGCAAAAGCAGACCCACTGAATGTAATAACTTGATATGTGATATACAAAAATAAGGTGATTTTAGTTAATTGTTCTTTTAAACTGCTAATGATGTTTCTTTGTGTTGGAGCAGCCTTACAATGTCCAAAAGTAAAGCTCGGAATGGATGTCAAATGGGTTTACTGGAAAGGAGAAAATGACAAAGAAGACAGGTGCTCTGTCTGGTGCAAATCTAGGATTTCTCTGGAGGAGGTATGCCAGCAAAACAGTAATGAGATCCGTAACTGAAAACACAATGCGTTTGCTTTTTTATAAACAAGAATTTCTTTTTCTCTCTCAGTTAAAATTTCTAATTAAATCAAAAGAACTTATTTTAGGAGTGCTGCTATATAATGACATACCAAAGCAAGTAATAACTTGGCTGACCTATAAAAATTTGGGAAAATCTTAAAAGTAACTTTGTATTTAAAATAAAATTTAAAAGGCACAGCATTTATTATCAAAAATGCATTGCCACATGATCCAGGCAGAAATGTTTTCTGTTCTGACAAGCAACTTACGGACTTTTTTTTCAAGGGAGAGATTCAATTTTCAGTTGTGGAATGATGCTGGAAGCAGGACAGTCTCATGCCAGAGATCATGCAGACACAGGTATCTTTAATGCCCAGTCCCTCTGCAATCACATGACACTTTAAAAGCTCTCAAACGTCATCCTAAATAAATTAATTCCACTGTTTGCCTTAGTTTCACTTCTGATAGGATTTTTCAGAAGAACTAATGAAAGAATAATTATCTACTAAATGACCTCAGCCTCTGGAAGCCCCTCCTCACAGACCACTGAAAACTGAGAGATCACACTGGCAAAAGGGACATCTCGTATCTCTGACTCTACCCTGGGGAGCTTCTTTTTTTATTAGAAAGAGAATCTTGGGCTAGATACTCCTATACTGTACCTCAGGCAGAGTATTTACCATTCTTCATCTAACTGCAATTCTATTTCAGGCAGAAGTTGTCTGATTTTCTGCCATACTGTTGTGGTTTTCCTTGGTTGTTTTTTTTTTAATTTGTTTGTCTTATTTGTTTTTGTTTTGTTTGTCCATTTATTTAGTTTCTTTAATTTTTTTTTTTTTTCTAATTTGAAGGGGAGAGAGGTGATTATTTTTTTGGGGTTATTTTTTTTTTTTTAGTAATAGATTTTAGTCACAAAAGCAGAACCTGTCTTCCATAATTTTGTACCCTTCAGTGAAGTAGTTATATCAATATTATCAAAAATATATTTGTATATTTGTATATTTGTATCAAAAAGTATTTGTATCACATATATTTGTATATTTGTATCAAAAAGTATTTGTATCACAATATTTTCAATTAATTATGTTAGTCACCTTCCATACAGACTGGAAGTATCTCAGCAATCAAACAAAGATAATGTATCTTTGCAAAATAAAATCAGCACACAAATCCTGAGTACAACTGTAACTTGCAATCTGGTAGAAAATATTAGCACAGGGTAGGCAATGTTTAATAATATATGACAGTACACGTCAGGCACACTGATTACCTGAGCAGGGAGTAAATTTTGACAAGTCTGTACATTCAAAACAGGGGTGTACTTTCTTTAGATTAGTGGATTTCAATTTTTAATTTTTTTTTTTTTGTTGAGGGTTTTTCAACTCTAGATTTCTGATGTCAGCTAAAAGGTGACACATTCCCAGAGTGACTAAAACATCAACCATCAACAAATATTGAAATTTGTTTTTTTTTCCTCTTAGGTAATATTTATCTCCAGATAAACTGATTAAACAATGCTCTCTAAAACCTTCAAGACATCCTCCTAATTTGCCTCTGATGCTTGAGAAAAAGAATATGTTCAGACAGCAACTGTGTCTTTCTCAAGATGAGTTCTGAAAACAAATCATTTATCACTGAGGTTTTTGGAGCAGCTCACCTAACAATGCTAATACTGCTTTGCAACTAATCTTAAAAAAAATGTCTGACAAACTAAGTCATGTTGCAACTTAATTGATCACTGCCTTTTTATGGCATTAATGGAGATAGTTTATTTTACTAGATAGAGACTATATTTACCACAATGCTTTCAAAGCAATTACAAAAGCAATCAACTTGTATTTGCTATAGCTGTGTATCGTCCTTTGTTGTATAAAAACACTACGCTTACGGTGAAACAATGTTAGAGGAAAACACTATTTAATTTAAGGTCTGCTCACAACCTAAATCTCTGCTACCTGCATGCAGTAGTGTGTGACAGCAAGAGAATGAAGGGCAGAGGAACTCATTCATTCCCTCTCACACCTGGCACTTCCAAGTTCAAAGTGCAGTCACTCTCCACAGCTGCTGGCAGTGGGGTGGTGGACCACACTCCTGTTGAGATCAAATTTGAAGCAGCCTTTTAAGGTGAGCCACTGGCCATTGTGGCAGCCCAAGAGGGATCATTACACCTTCATCAAAACACCAGAGCTGAGGGAGGGCATGGGGATACTCAGGAGGTTTTGTTCCCTTCTCTTCTACAATCTCACTTACCAGGGGCAAATGCAATGAGGATGAAGCACTGGAGACAGAAAAGGGGCCCGGAGTGTGTAGGGAGCTGGCTGTGAACTCCACTGGTTCAAAGAAGAGGATCTGTGCTTTCACCTGTGGAGGCTACAGCAGTCAGATCTGGGATACACCTGCTCAGCACAGGGCATCAGCCCCCCAAGAGCCCTTCAACATAAACACAAGATAATGTATTTACTGATGAATTTACACTGTGCATTTCCTCACACCATTTAATCTATAAGGCACATGCTTTTGACTGTAAGTCCTCTAAAAATAAAGCCACAATGTGTTGTTACAAGACCTGATCTTTGTCTCTGTGTGTGACATTATAAAGAATATTCTTTGTGTTACTGTCAAAGCAATAAACAAAACACAGTGCAGGGGGACATACTGATTCAGATCAATGATAATATATTCTATGTCTTCTCTTCTATGTTACGTGTTTACAAAGATGTTAGTGTTTTTTTAATTACACCAGACCTGTTTGCTTGCTACTTTTTGCTTCAAAGATGATCAAAGATTATTTCCAGCTAATAGGCAAACATGACAGACAATAATAATGAATGTAAGAGCCCAGTGTTTAGAACTGTGATAAAGGGTGGGGGATAGCAACACACTCTTGACTATTTTTTTTTCAAACTTTTGAACAGTCAACAAAAGAAGTGATTGGCAACAAATATTAAATCAAGTAGGAACAAAGAAGACCCTTGAAACCATAATGAATATGCAGCTCTTTCTGAGGCAAGAGACTGCTGAAAGCAATGAGATTTCATGAAATAAGAGCTATGGCTTAAGCTGTAATGAAACAATAAATACATACTTCAGGAATATGAAAAGACATTTCCAATTTAACATTGTCAGATGTTGGCTCCTATATTACTGCAATCTGCCGATCTGCACCATGGGGTTTAAACCAAATAAAAGAGATAAGACAGCAGATTTTCTAATATAACCATATGTGAAAAAATAACCATGATTTTTTTATCTCATCTCTTTGAACACATGACAGATAAAACATATTTCAGAAGTGGGTACCCAAAATCCTACACCAGGGTATGTCATATGTCTGATACTACTTAACCTACCAGGATGGCAAGCTGCTTGTTTATTTGTTTCTTGTTCTGGGAGCATTTCCATAGGGTTGAATACACATGACATCATCTCATTACAGATAAGCACCTCTTCAGCAATTCAAAGCTAAACTGGAAAGAGGTTTTACATCTATCAATAGAAAATTTTATACCTTTCTTCTGGTACAACTGAATCACCAGGAGAATACGGTTAAGACCTAACTTGCACAGAATGCAACCCTACAAATGTAGGCAATCATTAAAATTATTTTTATTTTATTGTACATAGAAGATCACATTGTTATGTGCATGAAGATGAGTATCATTATCTGGAACATCACATAGACTTTCTACTTTTTTCTTCCTTAGTCTATCTCTTTTTACTGCATCACCCTCTGCTCTGTCCTTGGTTCTTTCCTGCCTGTTATTATCTTCCTTTTAGCTTTTTTTTTAAATCACTTCTTTGAGTTGATTCCTTCTCTTTGGCTCTTCTATCTTTTGTCTTTCAAAAACTCTTAGTCCATTGCATTATTTACCTTCTCTCTCAGTTATTTTATTCTTTTTCCAGACTTACTTCTTAGAATCATCCATTATCTGTGCCTGGTTTACTCCCCACTCCTGCCCCCCATACATGTTTATTATCACTTTAGTCTTTAATCTGTCCCTCACTTCCCATCTGTTCATTATCTTCAGGTTGTCCATCTCATCCTCTTACAGACAGATCATGTTGCTTCTTGCTCCCCACATAAGAAGAAAAGGAATCTTTTAGCTGGCCTTCTTCTCTTGATTCCACTATATCTTTCTCATGCCACTTCCCACTTAATAGTGAATGGTAATAACAACTTTAAAATATCATTGAAAAAAACCCCAAATCCCCAAGAAACCTCACAGTCCTGGAACTGTAAAAAAAAAAAAAAAAAAAAAAAAAGGGCCACTTAGCTTTTGTGTGAGGTACAAATACGGAGGTTTGCTTTTATTGCCTGTATTTCATCTTGCTGCTGTTGCTGACATTCCAAAGAATTTATATATTTCAGTGGCCTTTATGCTCTTTTAAACATAGACACTTATAGCAGCTGTTGCAAACAGAGAAATCACTGAAAATAGTCTGGAGTGAGCTCACTGGACTGGTTAAAGAACTGAGAAATACTTTGTGTAAAAGAAAAAGAGCACAGGAGCAATATTTTATACAGCTTTTTTTTATTTTAGAGGAGGTTTTGGATTTTAGACCCAGCTAAGCAACTTCAACATTTGTGGAGTAACCAGTATGCTTTGGGATCACTTCTAAAGCATGACTGAACAGAAATGACTCTTAGTAGTATCAGAATTTCCTACCTAAACAAGTTTATGGCAAAAAATGACCAAAAGAAACATCTCTTTCATTTTGGTGAGGGCTGGAAGGAAATTATGGCATAAGAATTTGAGACTATAGATCCAGGCACATTTGGAACTGCCAAACTGTTTAGACTAACCACTGAAGCAATTTGAAACAATAATTATTTAAATAATTGTTGATCTGTAATTTCAAATCAAGCTTGGAAAAAGAAGATTCCTCGTTTTCTGCTGTTTGGGGAGCAAGAAGCTACCAAAACACTTTCTGTACAAGGTGAGTTAGAGGCATAGCTGTTAAGAGTAAAGTTTTCTTGTAAGGGTAGATTAGGATATTACTTCTTGCAGTACCATTCTACTGTAGATTTTTGGTTTACAATTTTGAATATTTTCTTGACTAGAATGTTTTGGTTTACAGGAAAGCACAAGACACAGGGAAGCTAGTGTGCTGATTGGGGAAGAGAAAATGTGTAGCTCTGCTAGCAATGAGTTTCCAGAAGATCTACTGTCTGAACAAACTAAAGCACATGAAACTTTTTAATAACTGGTTTCACCCCCAAATTTGCAGTTCAATTTTCATCTTCACAGAGAATGATGAGGAAGTTCCAGTGCTGTATCAGATGTTAGGTTCTTTATGTTTTTATGTGGGATTTTGCAACTTATTGATAAAAAACACTTGGAAATCTATAGCTGTAAAGCCACAAAACAATATGGAAAGGTGGTAGTTTAAAAACTCCATAATTTGTTGTTCTTTTGAGGTGCAAGACTCTTATTTCTTTTGATGTATGTTCTTTCATTCCTCAAGAGACAAAAAATTAAACTTTAATGCTCTTCCACTTTTTCTAAAAGAATAAAGTAGAATTTTATTCCATACTTTTCTAATGAGAAATATTTTGTTAGTATTTGAATTTTCCAATTTTTGTGCTTTTTCATTCAGTAAAAATTGGCCTTTATTGTAACCACAGCCCTAGAAAATGAGCATTTATGGCCAACAGTGAACCTTTCTCTCCTTTTTTTTTCAGAAGACTTCATTTTAGGATGATCATCTGGATGATGTTTTAAGCTTGGTAACTACTTTCAAAAAAGTTTGTTGAAAGATTGATCCATATGCTGCATGTCGACAGACACTGATCTGAAGAATTATCTCTGTGGTGCGTAGGTTTGCAGTGTGCAGGATGTGTCAGGCAGTGATGCAGGTAATCAGCACCTGATGTGACAACACAATGGTACTACAGCCACAAAGTCTAAACTTCATGGAATGTACATGAGCCTTGAGACCCTGTGATAAAAATGAAATGAACTAACCCTTACTGTCACTTCAGTAAGGAACAAGCAGGGAGACATTAAAAACCCCGTAAATGTTGGAAGCCCCTGAAAGCTGGTGAACCAATTTCCTTCAGCTGAAGTGACAGTGTCTGCCAAGATATCCAAGAACTTACATTTTTCTCTTTGAGACAATTAGTCAATCAGTATCTTCACAGTACTATGAAAAAATATGTCCTACTTCATACAGGTGTGCAAGAGTTATTTTAGGTGATAAGGTTACTACAGTGAAGCCTGGCAATGACTTTTACAATCAGCTTGTATGCTGTTAGAGTCACTTACAGCATGCTTAGAAATGTCAACAGTAATTAAACCCAATCATTTTCAAATATATGCCATGCTTTGGCAATGGTGAGGAATGCTTTACACAGTATGAATTCTCAGCCCTGTGAGCATAGATTTTTTAAAGTTTTTTTTCTTCTTCTTCTTTTTATGGGAAGAACATTTTTCCCTTTTTCTTTTGACAACATCAGTTTGGAAGATGTTTATTCATTAAAGGAATTGTATCAAAAATCACAGAACTACAGGTTTCTTCTCTCAGCTTGTCACAGTTCTTACTGAGCTTGCATTTAAAGATTATCTCTGCATGTAATTCTGAACACACTACATGGAATTTATTTTAAAAATTTCTGAAACACTTTAGCAAAATATCTGAAAACTTACTGAAAAATGACATTTCAAAACACTAAAATGAAATTGTGTTCAGATTTTGGCAAGTACTTTTGGAAAAATAAAACCCACAAGTTTGCAAATGGTTAACAACTTGCTTCTAAAATAAAACATTTAAATGTTGTTTCCATTTGCAAAGAAACTAAGACAGTTGCTCTCCTAGTCTGGTTCATTTAACTCTTTGTACTGTACTGGTGTAATAATTTAAACATGACCGTCTTGACCCAGGTAAGCTTATTAGCAACAGAGGTGTGAGGTGCTTCAGGACAAAAGCAGCTCAGTTGTGTGAGCTTTGTAAATGGAGCAGTGTCAGGGATTCAGACTTTTCATATGCCAGAAAGGTCTCTTTGGCCACTCTCACACCTGGTAGGTACTTGGTTGATGTAATAAAAAATGTAACAGAGGCAACTGAAAACGTCCTCATCCAGGATATTCATCTGGAGACAGTAGAACTACAAGTATTTTTTTCACAACAGGGTCGAAGTCCATTTTTAAGAGTCTGAGAGGTATGGTGAGCTGTGGTGTGCAAGATGGGTAAGTTCCTCCAGTAAGTTCTGGCCAGCCTTACTCAAGGGATCAGTGTAGTGCTGAGAGCTGTCTTGGCACAATTTTCCAGAATAGGCACTGTAGTTATGTGCCTCTGACACTGAGACAGAAAAACAAAAAGTGAAGGCTTTTGTACTAGTTTGCTCACATATTTGTCCAGTTGAAACCTCTTGTTTTTCAAAGTTTTGTTAACACCAACTATGATGTCGATGGTTGAATCTTGCTCCTGCTGGAGTCAAAGGCCAAACATTTATTTAACTTGGCTTGGGCCAGTGTTTTGTTGTTATGAAATGTCAGCTGTCCCCCACAGATGAGTAGCTTCTAATCTGATAAGCACTTCTCTTACCTTCCAGTAAAATAGTTTGGAAATTGTAAAATTGGTAATGAGAGGTTTCTGTTGAAAAAAGTCCTCTTAGCTCCAACTTGTTTCCTCTTTGGACAATACTTAGCTTTACTGTAAACTTCTTACAATCATCTCAAATACATAAAATTACTTGGGACTACCCTTTTAGAAAATGCACTGAAGACATAATGCCAACAGGAGAATACACTAATGCCATTTAAGTGAAGCAATGTAACAATGAAATTTTGAATGCCCTCATGCCAGAACTGGCTACATAGAAAGTAAAGTAGTTCACATTAGATACAAAATGTTGAAGAAAGAATTAAGAAAATAGCTTATGAAAAAGTTTATCCCTTTTTGCTCATTTAATGCACATCAAAATTAATTCTATGTTGCAATTTCTAAATTACTTTAACTCATTAGAAATGTTAAGAGAACCAATGCAAGCTGCACATTACCTTACTACCTACTGCTGTTTTAACTGATAGATACTATGACTTTATTACTTATTGGTATTTGTACAAAAATAGTGAAGACCATTTTCAACATCTTCATTGTTTTTATATAAAAAAACTATGATCTAATTATACATTTAATTCTATGAGGTTTGTGCAAGTATTTCTGGTATGAATGAATAAGTATCTTGAGAGAGATAGCATCTTGGTCCTCTAAGGGTTAAAAGATATATTTCCTGCCTGGAAATAGCATCCTCACATCCAGACACAGTATGTTTCATAAACTCTGAATTCACTACAAGAACCACTTAGGATGACTGCTCTTCTAGCAA
>VWYP01020529.1:79532-101727 GCA_013400435.1 Pycnonotus jocosus | reverse complement strand
ACAAAAAAAAAAAAAAAGAAAAAAAAAAAAGAAAAAAAGAAAAAAAGAAGAGATATCTATTTAGTTTGTTTTTAAAGTTCATTTTGAAAGAGGTATGGCCAATGACACTGCCATTATTCTCAAATCAAGAACATATGGCTATCGCAGATGCAATGTGATAAACATCCATACTGTGCACAAATACAGATAATCAGTGGCTAAAAACTGTCACTAAATGCTACTAATATGTCAGGGTTGTTCTACTACCAGCCCTAAGGAAAGGGTTAAGAGAAATAATGAAATGTAGAACTTCAGGCATAATTTAGTATGTATTTTTGTTTTAAAAATTTCACCACACAAAGGATAAAACTAATTTTCATGCTTTTCATTTTAAAAGAGAATGAAAACTCAAGCCAAAAGAGCACTGAACTTGAAGGCACTGCTGTATTTTCCCATTCATGGTGGTGCCAGGAAGAAGGCAGATGTCCCTAACTGCTTTAAATGCTACTCCTACCTCCAGTACTCCTCTTCTGAGCAGTCAACTACTCTCTCACAGCAGAGTGCAGCAGTGTGGAAGAGAGCATGAGGGTCAAGGCACCCTCACATTTATCATGAAATCTTTTTATTAGTCTCTTTTAAGTTGTCTTTTCTTGCTTCTCCATCCAGCCCCACAAAATCCCAGTGCTGGAACTGGAACATAATCCACAAACAAAAGATCTATAGAGTTTCAGAGTTTCATGATGAGTTGCATGAGTCCTGCCAAGAACTTTGGGTCATTACTGAGGGGCTGGAGTTTGCACAGCTCTTGGATACCTGAGCCAAGGAGTTTAGAAGTAGGTTGGCTTGTTTATAAGACAGTCATACCCCTAAATGCCAACCTGACCAATGTTGAAATGACTACTCTTGAACTTATCTAGGTCCAAAAAAAGGTCAACATATTTAGTTGTTAACATTTTCAGTAAGAAGTGTTTTACCATATTTGAGGCAGACCGTTTCAGTGCTTTACAAACATATTTGAAAGCCTGGACATGAAAGAATATTTATTTCTGCACAGAATTTTAGAATGCTTAATTTTCATTTCAGCCTAAAGCCAATTTAAATGTCACAATCTTGGCATTTTCTGTGAAATGGAATTATTGTTCTCTACTGAGGTTCTTTGCAAAAGATAATTTAATGCTGAGATGGATGGAAAGAAGTTAAAAACATCTGAAGAGATTTTTCACTCAGGCTGAGAATTTAATTAGAGACCTTCACTAAAATGTGTGTCCATATCTCATTCTTCATTGTGTTTCAAATGCTGGAATTCCTATAAAATGAAGTGACATGACATTTACTGCCAAATACCCTTATTCTGCTTCGGTATCAGGAACATAAGTGTGCTACAAATCAATTTTTTTCTCTTAGATATGGCTAATTTCTCACAACTGGTTTACAATTAATGATGAAGTGGTTCCTAAACAAAGTCATTTGTGGTTCTGCATTGTGAATTAAAAATAAAATTCTTATTATTTAAAGAAAGCTATAACATCTCTAGCAAAGAGACAGCTTTCTGAACCACTGAATTTGGAACCATAATGTCACATCAGATGTTAAAGAAAATACATTTCTATGAAAATAAGAATCCCGTAAATATCTGCCTGAATGATCCAAGCTGCAATTAAAAATGGGATATTATTAAAAACTTCAGGTTTGAAATGCACTAGGCTGAGCCAGTATGGTGTAGTTATTGTACTCAAATATCAGACAGGATGAAGGAGACACAAAGTAATTACAGCTCAATGGAAAGGATGCAGAACACAGTCATTAATTTAAAAGAAATGCCTGCAGTTCTCAGAAATGGACCACACAAAAGGAACAGAAAAGTCAGCGCAATTACTTTTCCTCTGTGCTCCTCCTCTTCAGCAGTGACCTGGTATGAATGTGAAAGAGCCTGCAGTGGGTCAGACCAGGTGCTGCCTACTCTAGGATCCCTTTCCAGTAGCCACAGATGGTTACAGTGCAAGGTCAATGGAAATAAAAAATGCAGTGATATTCTCCTCTGTGATCCTGGAGCTGCATACTCTCCTTCAACCTCTGTTTCATTGTTATAGCTTTTGGAAATGTAAGGAGGAGTGGCAAAGATCTGATTTTAATTTCAATACAAGCACTTAAAATGCAAAATAAATATGAATTTTTAAGACAATACTATTTTTTTCACCTGAAAATTAGACTAGATTTGTTCTTCTATTATCCGGGTTTAAATTATTTATGGTAATCACACACAAAGCCTCTTTCACATGTTGGAAGAGATAACCAAAGCAAATTCCATATTATGTGGTTTTAGGCTATAATAGCAAACGGTGAAGTCAACCAGAAATTGAAATGCTTTAGTGAAAAAAAAATCATAACAGAAACCCAGAACAGTCTTCAGCAGTAAAATATACTAATTTTCAAACATTCTGAAATGGAAAATTATTCTCAGTACATTGTGTTTATCCAGAAACAACAGGTATTTTCTGTGATACATGATCCAGATAATGGCAGACTTCTAGATCAGCAGAGGACTGCAGATTAAGGTGCTATCTTTCAGGTTGTACAGTCCATAGATATTCTCAAAATAGGAATCTAGTGCACTTTCTCTAGACTCTTCTAACCTTCTTCTGCTGCAATAATAGAAACCACAATTATTTCCTCAGAAAAATCATCCAGTATGGGCTGAATGGCAACTGTATTGCCAGCAGTTCTCTCTACTCCTGTGTAATTTTCAGTATAGGGCATCTGTGTCTAGCCAAGAAAGGGCAGTTTTGTAATGAGTTGCATTGAACTCTTACAAGCAGTGCTTCCTCCCACTTTGCTACACCTACAGCAAGAGATTCAGACTGAGTTGCAAGCAGTCTGCAGTGAAAGTGTAAGCTTGCCAATGACTCTAAACTAGGAATAGCTGTTGACTCCCTTGAGGGCAGAGAGGCCCTGCAGGGAGATGGGCAATCAACAATTCTGTGAAGTTTAACAAGTGTTGTATTCTGCACCTGGGATGGAGCAGCCCTGGATGTGCGCACAGACTGGGGAATGAGATGCTGAAAAGCAGTGCTGTGGAAAGGAACCTGGGGGTCCTGGTCAGTGGCAAGTTGAAAATGAGCCAGCAGTGCCCTGGCAGCCAGGAGGGACAACCCTGTCCTGGGGACATCAGGGACAGCATGACCAGCTGGGCAAGGGAGGGGTTTGTGTACCAGGAAAAGGTTTCTCCCCCAGGGGGTGGTTGGGCACTGGAGCAGGGTCCCCAGGGAAGTGGTCACAGCACCAAGTCTGCTTCACTTTGAGTGTCTGGACAACAGTCTCAGGCCCATGGTGTGATTCTTGGAGTGTCCTACAAAGGGCCTGGGAATCACACTTGATGATCCTGATAGGTCCCTTCCAACTCCACATATTCTATCAGAGATTGACGACTCTCCTGTGCTTAGACATCTGAAAATTAGTCACAGAAAGTCACCCTCACTCCCTATTAATTAAGGCAATTAAAAAGATATGAATCTCTTTCTGAGAAGTGTGCTGAAGCTTAATTGACTAAAGTTTTAATGATTTGAGAATTTTACTTTAAAGATGTAGAATCTTGATGCCCTATAAAATCATTCCTCCAGCACTTACAGGTAAAAGATAAAACTTGAAAACACAGCTCTCTGTATTACTCATGGTTTGTAAGTTGTTAGCTTTTGACACAAAGAAAATATATCTATTTCATTCTACAAATACGGGGGAGATGGCGATATGATTATTATCTTTATGAAGTTGCCCAAGACAAGCTGAATGGCTTAGAGGGTAAAGGCCTGGGATTTCATCACAGAAAGACAATTAGGGATTTAATTTGCAATCCACTGTTGAGATGGTAGCTGCACAACAGCTTGTTCTATCTGATGATAAGGAAAAATTATTTACTAGCTATCAAAGGGATACCTGCCTTTGACAGGACAATACTTTTCATACATATACATTACATTCTGTTGTTTTCCAAGTTTGAGTCAATCTCAGTAGAGCATATTTGGCAAGCTTTAGTTCCAAGGTACATCTAAATATCTGAATTATTTGCCGGTTGTAACTATCTTCCTGTGACTTTCAATGCTTAAACTGGAGAATGTGGAATAAGACACTGATATGTGAAGCTACCTGCTTCACATATCACACTGAAAATATGTCACTTAGGAATTAAGTGAAGAAAGGATTCACACAGTGAATGAATGTTAAGAATACTGGACAAACGGTAACAGTATTGATAACAATAAATAGTTAACAATCCAAAGTTTCCACACCTTTGCTGCTACCAAAGTTTTTGGAAAGGAATAGGTCACTGAAGAATAGGTAGACTTGAATATACAGATTTGCTTGTACTGAAACACTAACAATATTTCACAAAACTTGACATCTATACATTGGTGATGTACATAAAGGAAATGTCTTCCTAATTTTACTTAGGCATCTAGATGTGGGGTTGAAAACTTGTGTATTTTCTTTTGCCCAGACACAAAATCTATGTTAATTTTTTCCCAAGAAGTGAGAAGAAGAGAAAACATTGTGCCTTCATCTCAACAGACTAATGATAAGAAATTCACCCAGGCTGAGGTAAAACTACAAAATTCCTTTGCTCCTTCCCCTTCAGAATCCATATGAATACTCACTCTGTCAATTTAAGCATGGGTGATTGGTTAGGATTTATTCTACCTTTTGTTCTGAAGGTGAAATGAATCCCCTTTGCATGGAATAATTTAATATCAACTGTACTAATTAAGAGAAATAACATCATGATCTAGCAAAATCTGTGTATCATTCCTCCACACTGAGGCACAGAAAATTCTGTCCTTGCCCATAAATGTTCAAGATGAAATGCTTAAACATGTGATTGTCTCTTCCTTATATAAGAATGTCTTATATATTGAATAGTCAAAGATATTTGGATATCCTGCTAAGGAGTGCTGTTTTGTGATTAAAGGATTGAATGCGGTTTCATGAAGTCTAGTTTCAAATCTCAGGTCCTGTCTGTTCGAGTAGAGGCTCTGCACATGACTGTTCAGTCTCAATCTGTCTTGCAAATGAAAGTTTTCACTTCCAGAAATCACAGAGAATAGAAAATATTTGTGTGTGTATTACCACATATCTGCACTCAAGTCTCATCTTATATGGAGTAAAAACAAATCCCTCTATAACAATACAGCTGCAGTTTCAATGCCAACTCTTTCCAACCTTTGAGAAATCACCTTACGTAGGTTCTCACCTGTCACAGCTTTGTTTATTTGAACTATAAGCTCTGCAGAGCAAAAGCTTCTCTTGTTATATGTGAATTATTTTGCATGAAATTGCATACTATATGATCCTGATCATTGTTTGAATCAGCAGGGGCTAGTGCTGTAAAAAAAAAAAAAAGCCAGGCTGAACCACCAAGAAAAGAAAGTTGTTGCCATTTGATTTTTTTGTTGTTGCCCTTCTGAAAGACAATGCTCTCAGTTCAGTTCACAATAACTCTTCAGCACATCAGAAACTCACAAATGTGTTCTACGGTAATTCTGGATGAGCTTTTCTCACAAAGAGGTCAGGAGCCAAAAGGACATAAGTGTTCTCAGGCCTTGAAATTACTCCTCCAGGCGAGAGGGAGGCATGCTGGGAGATCTGTCTGTATTGCACTTATATTGGCAAGGAGGCTTTCATCTCCAAGCCTGATGATCCCACACAGAAACTCCCTGATTCCCACAGGTAACTCTCCATGACTTCAAAATGTCCCACAACTTTACTTTCTAGTTTTAGTTAAGACTGTTGATAGATTATAACTTCTGAAAAGAAAGGAAACTGCACATTATAGAGTACTGTTCTAGGCCAATGACATTTTAATGAAATTATATTGAGATGGGGTTTTTTTCACCATATCATCGATGATAAATAAAATACTAAAAATGATAAAGAGAAAAGTCTTCTAGGAACTTAATATGCATTAGGCAAGAGGTGATAAAATATCAGAAGGTAGCACATGACAACTTCTAGTTTTACACAACTTGTAAAGAGTCGGTTCTGATGACTGCCATCTTACTACTTTGCATGAAAAGTTAAATACATTTTTTTCCAGCTGTTACCCTAGAAAATAGATAAACGCATGAAGTACACAAAAAAGGCAAATTGTAAAAATACACACATATATTCACTTGTATTTCTTAGTTACTTTCAATCCATCTACTTATCATTGAACTATTCATATGTAACTGCACTTAGTATACAGTAGCTTCCTAGCTCATAAAATATTGATTCAGGTTTTTTATCGTATATCTTCCTTGAACTTTGATCTTTCATACTTAGTGCTCCCTTGATGAAATATTTAGAAGCACGTTTTCCATGTGAAAGGTAAATTTAGAGGTTTTTTATGGTACCCTCTGTTAATGCACTAGCTTTCAACCCACATGAGACCCAAGCTGAACTCTATCTTGGTCACATTTAGTTGATCATTGCATTTGCAAAAATGTTCCATTCTGAAGCAACTTTTATTTTAAGGTAAAGGTTGTTTTTTTTGACCTGGTTGGAGTGGTTTACAACACTTTCTCACCAGGTACATTGAGAGAGGCTTGAGAAGAAACATCCAAAAAACTAACTTTAATAGTTACTTCCCAGCAAATAAAAATGTATAAACTATATGATAAACCAACACTCCCAGCTTAGAAAATCAACTGACCAACCAACCAACCAAAATCAACCACAAACCATCAAAAACCCACAGAAAACATTCTACATATATTCACAGGCAGTGAATGTTATTGAGTAATTTGATCAAAGGAAGTAAAACTACTGCAACTACTGCAACTCCTTTACCAATTTCATCAAATCGAATACTTAGCATAAGAAAAAAACATTCTCTTGATGTTGAGAATTAATGAAGTCTCAGTTCATGGCTCATTCAACATACAGGACTGAATTTGGCATACTAGAACAAGCAAGGTCCAGCTAAAGCTTTTTCAGGTTCTGGAGGACTCAAAAGGGTTCTGTCCATTATAGTTCCTCTGATAGCTGAATGTCCCTTGTCTCCACCTAGACACTAACATTCACAAAGCTTGTAGAAACTCAGCTGATTTTGAGACCTTGTTGTATTTGGTTGAAGGCAATTTTGGCTGAAGGCTGCCAAAGTTCTCAGGAATAGAGATGTAGGGTGGCAGACAGCCATACATGTATACAGAGCAAGAATAAACACCTGCTTCTGTTACAGTATAACTGTGTAAATTAGGATAGGATACTAAAATCAATGGAGCAGTAGGTATTCAAGAAAATGGACAATGAATAATAAGAGAATCCATCCTGTTCTCTACAGGATTGTTTTGTATTTCAAAAGTATGGCTTGGGCTTCTCCTGAAAAAGGTGGCACATCAATAGGCCAATGGAAGTACATCTACACCAGGACATGTAGCATGGGCAACAAACAGGAGGAGCTGGAAGACACTATGCAGCTGGAAAATTATGATATAGTTGAAATCATGGAACATGTTAGTTATGCAGTTGGACTCAATGACCTTAATGTTCTTTTCAAACCTAAGTAATTCTATAATTCTATATTGCCTATTTTGAATAAGCTGTGCACAGTTTTTGATTACAAGCTGTTTGGACACATAGAAGTGAAGAAAGAGAATAAACAGTCTAGAGATTTTCTCACTTTAAATTTTAAATTCACAAAATTTTGTGTTTAGGAGATGCTACTATTGGGAGAAATTTCTATATAAAGTGTACTGAACATTTTCAATAGGAAACTAATTTTTTTTTTTTTAAATCAGAAAAGTAATGTGAAGACTGGAGTCTGTGTTGTTTTTGAGATGCAGAACAAGGATTTAGTTTAACTTTTTAAATATTGTTCACTGCATGACTCTCTGTTCAAGCACTATTTAGGGGAATAATAAAGACTGTATCACCAAACACAGAATTTCATGGACATTAAATGATCATATTTTAAAAGATGGCCTTCAAAGTAAAGCGCATCCACCAGCCACCTAGCCATATATTTAATTCAAGGTATTTTTATAGTTTGATAGTATAAACTCATTTTGCACACAATGTAACACCAGTGTTTATTTTACTGAGACAGCTGGAATGTTAAAAGAACATTTAAACCTGTGTCGTACAAACATTTTGGTAAAAGAAAAGATGATATCTCTGACAAAACTTGAAGTTTTTATGTGTAATTTATATTCTATATGTGTTTTTTATGACTTCAACAGATCTTTAAATAAAACTCAAACCAATCAAGGTTTTCATTCTGCATTTTTGCCCACTTTATCAGTTTCCAAGGTAAGAAAGTTTTGATGCAGAAAAACTACACAGTACTGAAGCACAGAGAACTGTCTTACCTTCTGGCTCCCTGATCTTACGTCCTGCTGCAGATTTTCGTAGCACACTCCTTCCTGAGTTGAACAAGCTAGTTAACTCATCAAGGGGACTGGTCAATGACCTTGAGTTTGTAGGGCTGTATGGAAATGAAGATGATGAATATGAGTTCAGTTTCCTGTGATTTGCTCTTGCCACCTTTGGGGAGTAAGGCAGTTTGGAGAATGGAGAAGATGAGCATCCAAGCTGAGCAGGATTGGGTCTCTGAGGTACTTTTGACAGATCTGAATTTGTACCTGTCTTCCCTGCATTAATCAGAAAACTAGCACAAGTCTCTGGAGGAGATGCAAAATGTGTGGAAGCCCGGTAGGAAGCAGGAGGTGGTACAGGAGGAGCGGGCGGTGGCAATGGAGGAGGTGGTGTGGATGGAGGAGTCACTTTGGTGGAAACACTGAACACAATCAAGCCTGGAGATACTGGTCTTTCATTCTCCCCTTTCTGGCCTTTGGAGTACTGGGGTGATAATGGACTTGAGCCTTCTGATTGCACAGGGTATTTTAGGTTGGTTTCCAAAACAGGAAGCTTTTTGACCTCTAGTGGTGTTAAAGGTGATTCATCAGAAGCAGGTGAGCATGTGACAGGAGTTGGAGGGAATACAAGAAGCGGTGGTCTGTGGGGGAGCAAGTTAGGGAAAGGGGCTGGAATGTCACATGAGTCTTTATAGATCAAAGCTGCTTGATTGTTTCCATCCAATGCTCCATCTTCAATGTTAACATATTTTTTGCTTTCAAACAATACAGGAGGAGATCCAGTCACTACTGGAATTACTCCATTACCATTGCTTCCTTCTTCTGGTAGAAAATACTTCATTTCTTCATATACAGACTCTCCTTGTTCTGGACTCTCTGCTTCAGCAGAACTGCTTTTCACTGCATTCCCTACCATTTCAATATAGACAGGCTCATTTTCCTCCTCTTCTTGTGACATAAACAGATTCAACACGCCGTGTTGTGGTCCATCAGTAGAAGCTGCTCTCTGTACTGTCACAGTGTCATAGACACCTGGTTTAACTATTGTGCTTGTTTTTTTAACATCCCCAGGCTTTTGGCCAGGTATTTCTTCGTAAGAGCCACTAAGTTTTGTATTTGGACTTCGCTTTGGTTTTCTGGGAGGTATTTTTTTCATGGTACTATAGTCATCACTGTGTGGTCTTGGACGAGTCAGTACTAGGAAAGTGAAAAAGGTCTGTGTTATTAACAAGTTAAAGTCAGTTTTTTCTTACACTAGTCTAAAGCCCTCAAATGTTGCCCATTTAGTTCTACAAACACAGGACTCCAAGCAAAAGCATAAATACTTCTAGGACTGAAATGCAGAATTTTCAGCAACCCAACCACAGGCCTTTGCTGCTTGGGCATATAATTTGCTTTGGTGATCTCTACTGCCACTAAAAGATGAGAACTCACACTTGAAGAAGCGTATTTTGAATCCAAATGTGCACTGCAAGATCTTTAACATATGGAAATATGTGCTTGTTTCTCCTTTTGCTCCAAGGGAGAGGGGTATGCTTTCAACTAGGAGTCAGCACAGTGCTACTTTGACATATGTGTGATTGCCAGTAACTGAAATACCCCTCTGTTATGCAATATCTATAAAACTCTAATTATAGGATGACATTATGCCCCTCTCTTCTTTTGCACTGCAGGTGTGGAAATAATTTATAACTTTAGGGAATCCCATAGCCTAAGGGCAAATCCCCAAGCGAGTATACATTTAACTAAACTAGATGTCTCTTCATAGCCCCCAGGCATGTATAGAGTGAAAAGACTAGATACCTAGATGATTGGTCTTTTAAGATCAAAATTAGGTGGTATAAATCAGAGCTGGTTTTGGACAAAGACTCAGGAAACTGACATAATTCTTGAAAAATGAGTTTATGGCAGAGAAACTTGTCCTATTGTTTCCTACATATAAGAACTCCAAAACTGTTTGTGAGTAAATGCAGGCATTATTGTTACAACCACACATACATCTATAAATTGTTGTTCTTTCAAAACACCTCTGCTAGAACTTCTTGGTTAAATTGATAATCTCTTGCATATTTGGACGTAGAAAGACTAAATTACTACAGACCTCCTTAAACCATACTAGTTTAAAAATATGTTAGGCATAGTTAATGTGTCCTTACACAGGGCTTGAATGAGCAAGGAAGAGGTTAAAAAAATGGACTTTCACCTAATGAACTGGATATGAGAACAGTAATTATTTTGAGAAAGGTAGCTGCAAAGATTTCTATCCATTGTATGCAGGACTAGGGAGATACTGAGAGCTTTAAACCCAGCCTGAAGGATCTTCCTTAATAAACCTTGAGGATTATTTACATAAAATATGACAAGTCAGGCTTATAAAGGAAAACAAAATGCATTCCTTTCCTTCATCTTCTACCCATTCATTTCAAAGGTAAAGGAGAATAGAACAAGTGAACTCAAAACCATGCTATCTGCACCATAATGCACTGAGACACTTTGGGACATTTGCAGCACTCTCCTTCTAAACAGAAATCACTGTAACCCAATTTTGGCAAAAAAACCCCAAACAAACAAACAAACAAACACTGAATGCATAAGTTATTCATGTGAGCATAGAGAAAAAGTAAGAGGAAGTTTAAGTCAGTGACATTCAAGATTCGAGCATTCTGTTTTAGTGATGCAAGATATTCTAGGAGTTTAAAAGGTGAAATAAAATGGTCAGTGGGGTAGAATAGCTCATGTTGACAGATTACTTGTTTCTAGAAAGATTTCTACAAATAGGTTTTGATTGTTGACAAACTGGGCAATTAGAACACGAGTATTATTTGCTGTTTTGGGAACAAATGACAAATTGGCTAATTTTATTTACAGCCATTGAAATATTTCAAGGAAGCAGGACCTCTCAAAGGCATTTGACTGTGTTTAAAAGGATCAAAGTGAAAAGAATAAATCAATAACTCAGAGTAACATTTGCGACTGTGTCTGCCTTTATGTCTAACCTTCATTAGCGGTTTCCTTAGAAGCTGCCGACAAGCAAGCACTAACAGCCTCGTAGGAGGCACTCAGTCGTGTGTTGGGGTCCCTCTTTGGTTTGGGAGGAGGCTGTTTCCTTGGTGATGGCAGGCTATTGCTGTCGTCCATGCTGAAAACAGAGTGCAGGGAGGGGGATCTGATGGATGACCCAGCCGCAGAATGTACCAAGCCATCCACTGCCATGGGGACAGGGACAGAGCTGGAGTGAAAGTGCTTAGATGCTCGACAGCCGGCAAAGCTGTCCTCAGAGACCTTCCCACCCTTGTCTTCAGCTCTGAAAACACAGAAAAGAGGCCCACATGCATTATTCAAGCGATAACAATGAACCTGTTCATGCAAATGTAACAACAGCTCTTTGGTAAACAATCTCACAACTCCCCTGCTGTGTCGAGGGGATGTGTGTAGTAATCTTCTGACAAACAAATCCAGACCAAGCCGCTAGCTTTCTTCCATTTCCTGTTTCATGATAAATCAGGACACTGGCCCTTTTTCACACAAATGCGGCCTTGCTTAAGCAGTCTCATATTGTTGACCAGACATTCACTGAATGAATTGTTCACACTTTGATTGCTACACACAATAAAAAGCTGAGGTTTTAATCTCAATGATAATTTCTGGGAAATCCATTTTAATAGAAAGTTACTGAGGCAGCAAATACTGAGCCTTTATCATTATTTTCTAAAAAGACAACTATAAATTCTATTTAGATAATGCAAATCTTTAAAATATTAGATGATCTTTTTAACCAGCTACATTGGCTGCTTGAGCAATTCCACCCAGATATCCCTATGTCTTCCAGTTTAAACGTAATTATTAGTTATTACTTTTAATAGTAATTTTTATTATTTACTAATTTTTATTATTATTAGTTATATTTGGTTGTTTCAATTATTCAGTTTTTCATGTTTCTCCCTTTTTTGCTATTTGAATACATATTGAGCTATAACCTTCCAGCTGCTTCTGACAAATTGATTTTTAACAAAAATTCTTCTAACATTTTATTCCTCCAAGAATCAAAACATTGAGACCTTTTTAACTTAGAATAGTATTATATTAGATAGAAGATGTCTATACTGCCATTTTTCAAACAAATCCCCAAGCATTTGTCTTTTTAAATTGTATTTCTGCATGGCAAATCACCAGCAGAGCTGAAATTCATGCACAGGATATAGCCAGCTGCCCATGTAGTAAATGAAATAGCAAAAGATGAAAAAAGCATGGTGCTCAGTGGATAATTTGTTTTCACTGTAATGTTTAATTACAGTCTTTCCTACAAAGGCATTTCCTCCAATATGTAATCACTGGGATATTTGAAACTAATTAAGCAGATGCATTGCCATTTTCACTTTTATTAAAGTCACTGACAAAAGCAATGGTAGCAAAGGGAGTTGTTCTGGATGAAAATTAAGTTCCTACAGAAAAATAAACATTTACATGTCCAGCAAGTTATAGACACATTCTTTCTATTGACACATACGGATTAACTGCAAGTGCTAACTCTGCCCATTCAGCTGTCTAAGAGAGAAATCAGGGACTCAGTTCCTAGAGAATGGCTCTCCAACATTTACTGGATTTGTAAAATAGGTACTCCTGAAAACTCTGATGTGAGTTTAAAAAAACAACATTTTCCCATTTTTAAATACAAGCATCCTCCTCACAATCAATCTACTCATTTCAGTGAGAAATCAGGATTTCTTAGTCTGGACTTTACTGCATTTTAACACTTTCCTAGCTGTTTTTCATTACTTTGGTAATTTCTCAGTGTTTGCATTTTAAGTCAGAGGAATTTTTCTTTTGCTTGTTTGGTTTGATGAAGTTAAACTATAATCTACTTATCATAGAATTAGAAGCATTCCTGTAAAAAATAAGTACCTCCAAGACTTGAATAAGTTCCTCTAACTCAGTGCCCCCTGAATAGGATACAGTAGTCTCCTTAAGTTTCTAGACTTAATTACCTGATAAACAGGGAAAAAAATGACCTAAGATTGATTTGGGATGAGCATACATTTGAGAATCCTCTTGCAATCCCTCAGTCATTTCTCTGGTTTTGTAAGCAGGGAAGGAATCCACAAAAACTGAAGAGACTCAGTAGTTCTCCACAGCAGGTGTTTCTCCTCTTACCTTTTGTGGCCTTCTTCTGGCCTGTTCCTAGCCTCTCCCTTCTCCCTGTGGTAAGCTGCGTTCATCTCGTTGCGGAGCCGGTCGTTTTCCCGGGCAATGTCAGAGGCATTCTGAATCACCAAGTCATCGTATGTTTTCAATCCCATATCCTCAGCATTCTGCAAGAAGCTTTTGATTGAGGTGACCTCTTGCTGTTTGATGCTCATCTTCTGCAGCAAGCGCTGGCGGGCTAGAAATCCTCTTACAACTGCCACAGTGGAAGGAGAAAATATGGACCAATGAAAGACAACTAATTGGGGAATTAACTCAGTATCATTGTGTGTTCTGCTGTAAACATGAGCAAGCCAAATTCAATCAGTATCTTATACAAATTAGGAAAGAAATCTGAGGGCATATAAATAACATAGTAAAATGGAACTCCTTCCATTTTCTACTGTCAGTGCTTGAAACAAAGTGGTGACAGTAAATTCGAGCTATCAGAACTTAAAATGTTTATTTTCACTCAATGTTATTTTTTATTACATTACAATATAGATGTAATAAAATGTATACATGTTACATATACATAATGTAAGATGTATACTACAGATGGTGAAAGCATACATTTACACTGCAAAGTCCAAAAGCTAGTTTGTTTCAAAATAAAAACCTGGAGAAATTAATTGTGGTGAAAGCTGTAGGAATTAAATGACTGTTGTTGGTCAGTTTAAAAAAAAAATCTTAATTGTTTCAATGTACCTAATACCCCATCAAAATCACAACCAATACAGGATTTTTTAATTTTTTTTTTTTAGTTGAAGACTTTTCACTGTTCATTTCCTTTCAGCTTAAACAATTAGATTAATTTAATGCAAATTTCTCAAATGTATCTGTCACATCATATCTGTATTTTTCATTTAAAAGTTTTCATCGACATTGCATCAGCTTCATGTATCTATTAGACTTTTCCTTCACCCTCCTTGTCAGCTTTATGCTGGGAAAAGATTTTAGTGCATGTTCTATAATAGTTTTCTGTATCACTTTCCTATGTATGCACATTCATTGCAACAAATCCTACCCAAACACCACCCAAGTACCCTGGATTTTCTGAAGTAATGTTGATTAGAAACACAAGGCACAGGGAGCTCTGTGGCCATAATAAATTGAGCACCATTTTTAATCCCAGTGCCAGCAATTGGTGGTGTCAATATTCTCTGAACCTATGTTTTGGCTTAGAAGAAGAAATATACTAACTGAAAGTACTGTGCTTGTGTGTTTGTGGGGTTTTTTAAGTTCCACAAGATCGTGTTTCTTTCCAGATCTAGAATCACTGCTGTGTATCTCACAGGGAAGAACCTGGTTTTGAATTATTTTTCTGTTGCCTTAAATACTCCTGGGTTTTGTCACTTTACATGTATCAAAGCCAGGTCAAACTTCGTAATTTCTTCTTATGGTTACTCTCTTTCAGTGAAGTCAGCAGACAGTAGCCTGTGTAAGATGTTTGTTTGAGTTTGGGGGAAGATACTGAGAATGCTGATTGCAGGATAAAAAAGTTAAAATACATTAGGTATTTAGAACAATATAGTTATATTTCAGATACAGGATCACTGCAGAACAACATTAAATGATGAAGAGTCAAGCTGAAATAATCTAAAGGAAAAATGTTAACAGGGAAAGATACAAATAGTCTTCTAAGAATAGAAAATGCTATTGAATAAAATAAACAGCTAAAGCACAGAGTAATATAAGGTACTTTCTATTGTCTTCTAGTGCCTTGTTTAGACACTAAAAAAAAGATTTCTTTTTTAGAGATGTTCAGTGCCCAGCTGATAAGATATAAGAAAGGCTAATGTTAACATACTGCTATTCAAAATTCTTTGGGTTTGAAAATCTTCAAATTCAGATACTTTGAAATAATTTCTAATAATAATTTATGATAGTTTTGAAGGTTTATACTTTTATAATCACAACCAATCAATGCCTTTAATTGCATTTCACAAAATCTGACTTCTTTAAACCCTGAAACATTAATGCACTTACCCAATTTACTTGAAAAGAAAATTAATAGTACAGTTATTGTTGACAATTTTATGAGAGTATTCATAATAAAGACTTTACTGAGTCTGAATCTAAGGGTTACTGTTGCAAAAAGAATTAATACGTGCATAGAATAATATCAGGGTTCATTTCTCACAAATATAAAAATTTTGAAAGAGCTTAATAATAAAAAATGCTTTTTCCTAAAATATTCTCTTTAAACCTATCTTCTACAGAGCAAAAATAGTTAAGCATCAAATCCTAGGTGATTTTGGAAAAAAAAATTCTGTATTTTAAAATAACTTTTACAAGAGTCTGTATGTCTGTGTGTGCTATTAACTTGACCAAAAAAAGAGAAAAAATATTGGTAACATCACCAAGATTGGTTAAAAAAAAGATATTAAGAGATCAGCTCTCTGATAGGACTGTTAGCAGGCATGAATGAGCAGCTTAGAGCAGCCTGCTAGAATGGTCCAGTAAAATGAGATCCAGTAGAGCAAACTGTAACATTTAGAGACTGTACAGCTACTCTGAATGATGCACTTTCACCAAAAGGAAGGAGAAACGTTCAACAAAGCTTTATTAGGAAGGGTTGGCAGATAGACATCCCTCTTTGCACACAATTTTCATGAACTGAGTACTTCAGGTTTTTCATTAAATGATAGACATTTGTCCACACTCCCTTCTCTATGATAATAATTTGCAAGATTTTGGTTTGGGTTAAACGCAAAACAATTTTATAACCTAAAAAACTGCTGTGAAATGAAACTGTCAGCTCCTAGACTTTTGCTGCTTGGTTTCATCTACTACTGTTGGGTACTGGGTACTATGATTGCCTTGTGAATTTGCTTCTCATTTATGTAGATCTAAAATAATTCTCACTTATGCAAATTAAAATAATTGAGGTTAGCACCCACAGGGCAGAAAAATATCTAGAACTTGAAAGTTCATCTAAGGATGAGGATTAGAATAATCAAAATTCCAGTAGACCATGGATCTGAGTTATGTAAAAAATTTATTAACTATTGTGTATACAATGTATTCAAGTTAATTCCTCATCTACATGAACTCTGATGGAAGAATCTCAGCATGATTGCCCTTTCTATGGGTACAAACAATTTTCACAGTGATTCAGGTCAAGAGAGTATCATATGTAGTTCGCATACCTGCAGCAAAAAAATGAGAAAGTCTCTAAACTCACAGATACATTTTTAAGTAAAAGTGTTTCTGTACATGCTTTCACTTTAGTTTGACCCCTTTCTTTGCTTGTGTAGAGTTAAGTTTGAGGATGCCAGAAAGGACTTATCTGGTTTGCTTTGTTTTGGGTTTTTTTTTCCCCAAATCTAGAAGAAGGGATTGCTAGTTAGATCTGAAGTTATAAGAATTGATAGTAATTTTGGGCAAGACCCGTTTCCCCTAAAGCTAAGATCTTATCTAGGCTTACGATGCTGCATTTAAAGCCTGATACAGAGATTAGAATCATAGAATCAGAATATCCTGAATTGGAAGGCACCCACAAGGTTCATCAAAGTCCAAGTCTTGGCTCTGCACAGGACTCCCCAAGAGTTACACCCTGTGCCTGAGAGCATTGTCCAAACAGTTCTTGAACTCTGTCAGGCTTGGTGCTGTGACCACTTCCCTGGAGAGCCTGTTCCAGTGCCCAACAAGCCTCAAAGTTTCATGATGATCCTTTGGGCCCTGTCGCTGGTCACGAGAGAGGAAAGATGAGAGTCTGCCCCTCCACTTCCCTTCATGAGAAAGTTGTAGGCTGGTATGAGCTCTTCCCTCAGTCTCCCTCAGACTAAACAGGCCAAGTGACTTCAGCTGCTTCTTGTACAGTTTTCCCTCAAGGCCCTTCACCATTTTAATAGCCCTCCTTTGGATGTTTTCTAACAGATTTATTTTTTTGTTATATTGTGATTATTGACTAGTTTGGCTATTCAATATGTTTTCAGGGGAGATCGAGCTTCCAAAGTCCTCTGCATGTAAAGGGGCAAGGGGATAAAAGTGCATTGGGACTGACACCATTACTCACTAAGCATCAGTATCAGTGTAAAGTATATGGATACCAATTTTAGGATAAAATAAGAGCAATCTACTGTTACCCTGTTCTATTCCAAATCTGCCAGAGCTCTTTGGCATGCTAATTCTGCAGGTTTACAATTGCACCTGTTTGCAAAAGGCAGCTTTTTTCATGAGCTAATGATGTGAGGCCGATGTCTAACTACTGCTTACTCATCCAAGGTCCTGATTTTCTCAGGTTTCCAAGATCATAAAAAGCATGCAGATGAGCCATAGCTTTAAACACACACTTCTGGCAAAAATTACTTTTCAAGTTACCCTAATTAAGGAGGATAGAAGCAAAAGCAAGAAAAATATTTTGTTAGGAGCCAAGAAGCCCTATTATCTTCATTCTTGAGGCAGGCTTTGGTGATCTGATCTTCTGCAAAATATGGACATATCTGAGGATGTTTTAAATTTTGGTGTAGAGTTATACTGAAGCATTCTGTTTGCAAATTGGATTCTGAAAGGTAAATATTTCCTTTCTTTGATAAGTCAGCATAGGAAGGGAAAGAGGATAAACTGTTATTGTTTTCCCAAATGCCTAAATACAATAGGGTAATTCACATTAAAAAATCACACTCAAGTTATAAACTCAGTTGAACTGCAGTGTCTGTTACCTGTCATTCTCCACGTTCATTTCTGAACTGTTAGCATTTGGATTTTACTTGCTTCAGGTTTTCTCTTGACTTCCTCTTTTTCACTACAGGCTTACAGTGAGGAACAGATAATTGAAATGAAAGGGATTTATATTTCTTACGTCTGCAATTTTATGTGTCTGACAAAAAAAAAATTCTCTTTTTAATTTCCTTTAAATAGGTGAAAATGGGAATTGTTGCAGACATCAGACAATTTGGTAAATAATGAATGGTGTGAGGGAAGCTTCTTTAAACAAAGCAATATTCATATTTTCAGCAGCTATTTGTGACTTTGATAGGAAATGAAGCATAAGTAACAGGAAAATAGGAGGCAGTGGATAGTACGTTCTTTTAAAAATATGCCAAAAAATGTCAATGACCTTATGAAAAATGCAGGCATAAAATGGGGAAAAATACAGACAACTAAACACAGTAACTTATCCGCTCTGTTTTTAGCATTGATGTATTTGAAAATATTCTAATTTTGTATCACTGTCACAATATTTGATATACAAAAAGAAAAACAAAGGTGATATTAATGCCTTGAAAATTCACTGAACTTACTCTAAAAAAATATTTAAGATCCTCTAAGTTTTAATTACATTCAAGATTTTGCCATAAAATTATGTATGACAGACAGAAAGTGTAAGAATCACCAATGCTAATATCATCTCAAAGATCTGAGTATATCTGTAGGGAAATGTATAAAATACAGCAACTATTCAAGGTGGAGAAAATCTCTTTGTTATCATTCTCCTCTGTGTACAAAGCAACAGCTCAAGAATACTTGTTCTGTAACTGTTACCTTTCTGACAGGTGATAATTTTCTTCTGAAGCTGAAGGCACAAATCATTGAGATGGTCAGCTTGCCAGTACTTAAGAAACACTTTTCGGACTCCTATCTAGAATTCAAACAGCAGAGAAATCATCAACAAATAAGGCTGAAACAATGACAGGTAAATAGAGATCGCATGTTAACAATCCAACAAAGGGTTGAAGTAATATCTGCAATTTAGGAACAGTACAATGCCAATTCTTTAACAGAAACGCAGTTATCACTTGGTTGAATAAAAGATGTATTTGTAAAGGATGAACAAGCTGTCAGACAGATAGTTCCACTTCAGTTCTAAAAATATCCAGAACAAATAGTTCAATCTTCAAGTTAAATACAAGTTGGGGAAAAAAGCATTCTGAATCTAATTACAATGATGTGTTAGACAACATAATAGAAAATAAGGTTTAGGTCTTATAAAGCAGATGGGGGTGTGCACGGAGAAAGGTGACAAGACAAACCCAAGTAGAACAGAAAATGGTGAGGTAGCTGCCATCTGTGGAACAGGAAGAACTTCACTGAATTTGGAGGATGGGAGAAACTCACTGTCATTAGCGACAATGATACATAACATCCAGTTAAGTGATGAATCCTAGTTCCTAGCCTTGTTTTCTGAAGCTGTGCTTTGAGTGTCCTTTCAGGATCAAAGTCAGAGTCAGAGGGACTCATTTGTTAAAAATAATCTCCTAAGTATCAATTCTGGTGTTGTGTAGTATTTTGGTTTAATTCATCTAGTTCTTGAAGTAACAATCATTAGATTCTCTCCCTCCTTTAGAGACAGATTTAGCTAGTTAGACCAAAAGAAAACACCTTGCTTTTGATACCTTCTGAACAAGCTGAAACAATCCTGTAAAATTCTTTTCTATATAGTCTTCAAAAGCATTCCTTTGTAATAGACTTAAAAACCACATACAACCTAGAAACTCTAAAACCCACATACATCCTAGCAACCCAGCAAGTAACTGGAAAAAAACCCCCAAATAATAAACCAATCATTTTTCTCAGGAATTCTGTAGAAGTAACTTTCTTTTCTTCATAGAAATAAAAGGAACAGTGCCAGAAAACTGTGCTACCCTAGAAGATTCTAGCTTTTGCCTAACTATTATTTTTTTTATAGCTAATAGGCATTCTGATTAATTAATACAAGTCTGGCTAAAATTGCAGAAATTCATTCCAGCTCTTGTCTCCAGCCTACATGCTCACTCTCTTCTTACTGAACCATCCTGCTCCACTGGTGTTTTTTACTCTAGATCTGGGAGATAGGTATTTGGAGGGTTAATTGCACAAATTGTTTTTAATGCAAATACTGACAGATGTACACCCTGGTAGTGTTGGATGACAGAAAGCCAGGACATGTATTTCATGACTAAACTCCATTAAATAAATTCAGAAATGATTGTGGCAAACTTTTGTCTCTTGGTTTCCCTTCTGCCAACAGTAGACAGCAACTATTTTGAATCAAATGTTTTAAAAAGTCTGTAATCCTGAAGTTGTAGCTAACAATGATGGTGAGCTAACAATTGTTAGTCTTTTAGTTAAAATCAGATGCACCCAAATGATAAAACTGGCATGTTTTCTAATTATTTTTTCTATCATCATCTCTTTTCCCAATAAATTAGTCCATTTTGAATTATGTCAAAGTGTGTGGAAGCAGGTGACAAAAAAGACATTTTACTTGTCTCCATTGTAGAAACTCAGAAAAAGGGAATGGCCTTTCTTTGTATGGTGGTTAATCTGAAGCAATCTCCCTGAGATCCAACTGTGCAGTCACCCGCTGCTCTTAGGGACATACTCTCATCTCTATTTTCTTGATTGATGACTTCTAACAAAATTTTTTACTTTTCTTCCTCAACTTTCGAAATTCTCTATTCACCTGGTCATCTTAACCCTTTGCTCATTGAACAGTTTTTTTCCCATCCATCCTGTCAAACCACACACTGAACTTGTGTTATTACTAGTTTTGGCTACTATTATCTTCATCGTTTTTGCTTACATTGCCTTAAATATGGATTTCTTCTATAAAAAATAACTGAATTATTATTCATATAGTTAACTGTAATTAAATTATCATGTGGTTATTATAATTACCATTTCATCTGAACAGCTCTCAGACAAAGCCTGAGAACAAATACTTAATAAAATTATATTCCTCTACTCTGATTAAATTTTCTCTTTATACTCCACCTTTCTTTTCCACAAATCCTCTTCATCACACACTCTTTTCCTCCTGTCTCAGCCCTATGCCAAATCATCCAATTTTTCCTTATTTGTGTCCTTTGTCCTTAATTACTCTGGTACTGCAATCACAAAGCTATCTAGGGGACATGCAAAGCCTTACTGCTCTTTTCTCTCATCCTACACTCTAGGAGCAACATAAATGGAGTTATTGTGTCATCACTTATGCTATGAACTTAATTAGTAGGAGCCTGCTATGATTTTTAAGTGAATGAAGAAATGCAAAATGTCAATACAAATCCATTTTTACATCCAGATAAAAGCTATTTATGGATTTTTACATTGTATGCCAGGTCTACAGAGAGCAGAGCTCTAGACAGAAGCATGTATAGCAGAAACTGCTATTACATGTTTGATTATGTTAGTACAGATAGAAATCTCTGTTGCTTAGTCTTTGAATTAAATCTGAGAGCCTCTAAGGCTGAACAAGGGTACAAGATAGTCTCACTGCCCTCTTTACAGTTCTGGTGTTCAGTAAAAGCAATAGTGTCAAAAAATGTTGGAATTTCACATGTCACATATCAAAACCGTTTTTGACGCTGCCACCTGTCTTCATTCTGGTCTCTTCTTTAATCACAAAATGTTTCCTGCTTGCCTAGGGGAAAAAAGGTTCAAATGTTCTTCCACTAAAACACACACTTTTCAATATTTTTTCTGGACTACAAAGTGCTCTCATCTGAGTCTGAAATTTTAATGTCATTCAGACTTCTGTAAAAGTAAACCATCTGTGAATTACAGTCATAGTTATTTTAATTAGGAAAGCATTAGGGTTTAAAATGTTATTTTTCAAAATGACACATTTTTTAAAGACTAAGTAAAACTGTCATTAATAACTATCAAAGCTTCAATTGCTACTACAGGTCAGCCTTTTTTTTAATTTTTTTTTCTTGGAAGGAAAGAGAATGGGAGGGAGCTGTTCTTTCTCTCTCTCTCTCCTT
>VWYP01020529.1:0-79525 GCA_013400435.1 Pycnonotus jocosus | reverse complement strand
TTTAATTTTGCAGAAAAGGTGTAGGATGTAGAAGTACAGACATTCAAAACTACGGAATGGATGCTGAGATGGTGTGTAGGTGGCATGGAGGCAGTATTAGCTCATACTTAATAGGTGTCAAGGGAATGTGTAAAGCTGTTCTTTAGTTAAAAAAGGCAATTTGTGGGAGTGCTGTGTGTTTCTGGCAGTACTTTCAAAATAGCTACCTACAAAAGACAGAGAACTATAGTCTAATGATATTTTACACAATGACACACATTTCCACAGAGCATTAATGAAATTTAGAAAAAAGCCTTAATACTATTGTAAAATGTGTGTTCTTGCAGTGTACACGTCTACAGAGATATTATATTGAGTTATATTGAGAAATACAGGCCACTGATTTTTAAGGACTGAAATTTTATTTTTAAAGGTTTACTCTCTCTGCTTTGCTTCATACATTTTAAAGTCCTTTTTCTGCCTCCACAACCTAGCAACATTGCATTGTGGTACATACTGAATAAACATACATTTTAGCATAGTTTATTTGTGGCCTTAATATAGTATGTGAGTAGTCTGGTATTCAAGCAAGTGGTATCAAGCATTTATATATGTTCTTGTCAGGTGCTGGAATTTAGGGAGAAAAACTATCATTCAGGTCTCTGGGAAAGGGCAGAATAATGGTCACTCCTTTTCCCTAAACTGTACAAACCTCACAGCTCTTCATACTTGTGAGACAACATGAAGAACTGTCTTATAGGAAAGGAAAGTGATCAGGAAATTCAAGATGCATGTAATAAACACTCTTGTAGGGGAAACCCTACTCCAGATTTATCTCATGGGATCTTGGTATTTACTGGACTTATCGCTCTAGTTTTCAGAATTCTAGAAACAGACACAGCACCAAAATGTAATGGTATATCCTCCTCCTCACCTCCTCCCCCGGCCTGCTGTTTGATCTCATTCCTAACCTGGGCCAAACCACTCCTTCACAACACAGAAGAAACAATAGGAAAGGCAATTCTTGGCATGAATGAGAAATAGAGGCAACAGATGACAGGGAGAGCAATGGCACAGAGAGGAAGCACTAAGGCAGAAGACTGGAAAACTAATCACAGACAAATAAGGGATGAAGACTGAGACCAAATATGAAGCAAAGTATCTAGAAAAGTGTCAAAATGCAGGAGAGGTGGGAGGGGAGAGAGGAAGAGGAAGACAAGGAATCCAGATCTGAGATGCAAAAGATATTATAAAGAAAATTGAGTCAGCAAGAGTAATAATCCTAAGCAAAACCTGAAAGATGGATGGAGAGAGGGAGGAATATATTCTAGAGGGAAAAAGAAATATTTTTCATTGAAATATGAACTAATAATAGAACTTTGTATTGAAAAAGTGAGAGCTTGTGAGCATTCCGAGGCCAAAGTCAACTATTTGTCCTATTCTCTGGCTGAAGGGAAGCATGGATTTGTCTGGTGTGGCACAAAGTCATTGAGTAAGCTTGTGGGCAGTGTCTGGCCCAGGGCAGTCTTCTGGTAGCACTGGTGAGGTTGAAAGTCACTCTCTGGTGGTTTCTGCGACTAGCAAATTATTTCCATTATATAATGGAGTGACAAGATGAAACAAAATTATAATGGGACAATATAGTTTTACTGATATATTCCAAAGTATGAGAGAAAAACAGATGCTTGCGTGACACCCTGCCCCAGCATTTTGGGTTTTAATCGCCTAAAAGAAAATTGACTTTAAAAGTAAGATATTCAAAACAAACAAGAAACTGACTTCAGTTAAAATTACTAAATAACAAATGAATAAACTGGCATACCATTTATGAGCTCTAAAGTTTTCCTACTTGAGAGAAAGAAGAAAATTAAGAATCCCTTATATATTAGATTACTTGTAAAGTACTCCAGTACTCCAGCATATCAGGTACAAAGCAATTCGTATAGCATGATCACTTTAATTTTAAGCCAAAATAAACAGTTCTGTTTAAAAAATAACTTAAAAGATTCTTTGAACTAAGCATAAAATTTACATATATACGGTTTCATACACTTCTCATTCCTCTGGTGTAATCACATGCTACTTATGTTCTACATTCTGCTATTTAATCCTAAATATACTTATTTCCAAAAAGGACCATAGTATACTAATATTATATATTGGTACATTGAAATTTAAAAATAATTAAAGACAGGTCTGTCAAATCCAATACATGAAATATCCATAGAACAGTAATAAAACATGATTTTGTCTTTGACTGGTAAGAACTGTGGATCAGACTTCATTTTCCCTTTGCAGTTCTAGAAGCGTTAGAAGAATTTAAAAATCTCTAAATGGACTTCTGGGATTTCTCTATATTGAGGACTTATTCTCTGTTTTAATACTCATGATTGCAAGTGTGATAATACAGCGCCACACTGGCAAAGATCATTTCTCTGAAAACACTGCTGGCTCCTGAAACAATTTTGTCTGTAGTTGTGAAAATACAAAGTGAACTGGCACTAACACAGCATCTATCTCAAGCAACTACCTCATTTGGAGCTTCATTAAAACATTCCAACTGACTCTCCTGTATTGCTTATTTCATACCTGATGAGTCTTTGGATCATTCCATTTGTAACTTAAGTCTTGTCGTATTCTTTGACAAATCAGTGATCTCTTGTGTTCAGAATTCAAAGCTACTGATAGGAAGGAATCATCATGGCTTACAGGAAGCAGGCTAAATATTGGAAAGATAAACTAAGGCAAATTTTTTATTAGAATTTTTTAAGGATTGATACCTTTTAACTGGATAAGCACTTCTAGCAGCTGAAGGCTGAAATATTCACTTTCAGTGAAGTCTGACCTTTGCAGTGCTTGTATTTAACAGATGCGCTTTAGAGTAAAAGCAAATTAAATTGATGTTTTCTTTTTCTTCTGGTAAGGTACTAGTTGGTTGCATTTCAGCAGGCTCCATCTGAAGTAACTCAAAAGGGTTAATTGCAGACTACTGACCTTAGCTAAACAAAATGTAGAGCTCCAAGTTTTGATGAGAAATCTCAGTAAGCTATGAGCTAACTCTTTTTTATTGAATTTATATTTGCAAGTTTAACAGTGTGAGGAATGATAATCCAAACAAATGAAAGTTTCCTTATGTCAGTAAAAAGATCCAAGGACTGTTTGTCCCCATACTTCTCCCAAAGCATGATAATGTTTGCAAATTAAGTCATGCCATTGGGACGGTAGGGCTTGCTTAGTTAATGCATCACTGTGTGACAATACATGAACACAGCACTGAAAATGAGGAGTTCCTAATACAAAGACCTTCACATCTTCTGGGTGACAGGAGATTCTTCTGCTTTTCATGGACCAGCCAGTATTTCTGCTCAATTTAACTCTAAAGTTACTAAATATCACCTCACTGACTTCTCCAGAGTTTAAACAAGTCTATTACTTTCTCTCTGCCAGGAATAGAAATGGTTTGTTTTGATTTAGCAATCTGATTTTCTCTTACATCAGATGTGCCTAAAAGTCACAGTAAGTAGATAAGCTTGTAGTGATCAAGTATATACTTAAGCTGAAGGAATACCTTATCAAGACCGCACACAGAGTCAAGATGCAAAAATTGCCTTTCATTAGTAGCTCTGCACTTCCATAATTCCAGTACTTAAGTGCATGACTGAAACTGCATGGTATGTCAGCTTCAATGAAACCACTATTTTATTGTCCTAGTTTAGTTATCTCCAGCTCAGCTTACCCAAGGAACAGCAACATTTCATAAAGCTGTCAGCACTTCCGTCCCTATGTGACGAAAGACAAGTCAGCAGGGAAGAAGACCAGCCTGGCTGAAATAGCGAACTTCTGCTGGAACTCAGGGAAAAAGAGAGAGTTTACAACCTTTGGAAGAAGGGCCAGGCAACTTAGGAAGAGTACAAGGACATCACTAGATCATGTAGAAAAAAGATTTAGAAAGGCAAAAGCTCAGCTAGAACTCAGTCTGGCCACACTGGGAAAGACAATAAAAATTGTTTCTATAACTACATTAACAAAAAACCAGACCCAAGGAAGATCTCCATCCTTTTCTTGTATGCAAAGAGGAAAAGGCAGAGGTATTTAATGCCCTCTTTGCCTGTCTTCAACAGAAAGATGAGATATTTTCAAGGCAACTAGCCTCCTGAGCTGGTAGACAGGGCCAGGGAACAAGAGGTTCCTTGCAACCCAAGAGGAAGTAGTTAGTGACCTATTGTCCCACTCACACACTCAGAGGCACTGGATGGGGTCCATCTGGAGATACTGAAGGAGCTGCTGGAAGAGTTCCCAAAGGTGTTCTTCATCATTTATCATCAGTCCTGGCTAACCAGGGAGGTCCTAGACAATGGGAGTTTGCCCATTTTGATGCCCATCTACAACAAGGGCCTGAAGGAGGATTTGGTAAACCACAGGCCTGTCAGCATGACCTCAGTGCCAGAGAAGATTATGGAATGAGTGGTCTTGAGTGTCACCATGCAGCAGTTACAGGACAATCAGGGGATCAGCACCCAGCAGGAATTCAGAAAAGGCAGGTCCTGCCTAAACAACTTGACCTCCTTTCATGACCAGTGACCTATCTAATGGATGAGGGAAAGGCTGTCTGTCTACCTGGATTTCACTAAAATGGTTGGACAGGTGCACCTTTTGCTGGGTTAAAAATTGGCTGGATGGTTGGGTCTAAAGAGTGGTGGTGAATGTGGCTGGTTCCACATCCAAGTGGTGGCCAGTCACCAGTGGGGTTCCCCAAGGCTCAGTATTGGGGCCAGTCCTGTTTAATACCTTTATCAATGGTTTGGGTTGAGTTACCCCCAGTAAGTTTGCAGACAACACCAAGGTGGGTTGGAGCATTGATCTGCTAGGGGCACAAAGGTTTTGCAGAGGGATCTGGACAGGTTGGATCAATGGGCCAAGACTAATGGTATAACATTCTATAAAGCCAAGTGTCAGGCCACACTTTGCCCACAACAGCCCCAGATAGCTTTTCAAGCTTGGGTCAGAATGGCTGGAAAACCACCCAGCAGAAAAGGACCTGGGTATGCTGATTGATAGCTGGCTGAATGTGAGCCAGCAGTGTGCCGAGATGGCCAAAAAGGCCAATGACAGCCTGGCCTATATCAGGAATAGTGTGGGGAGCAGGGCCAGTGAAGTGATTGTCCCTCTGGACTCAGCACTGGTGAAGCCACACCTCGAATTCTGTGTCCAGTTCTGGGCCCCTAACTCCAACAGAGAAATTGAGGTTCTGGAGCATGTCCAGAGAAGTGCAATGAAGCTGGTGAAGGGTCTGGAGTGCTCCTGTGAGGAGCAGCTGAGGGAGCTTCCATTGTTTAGCCTGGGAAAAAAGTAGGCTCAGAGAGGACTTTATCACTCTACAGCTACAAGAAAGGAGGCAAGGTGGAGGTCTGCCTCTCCCCCAGACAATTGGTGGCAGGACAAGAGGAAACGGCCTCAAGCTGTGCCAGAGGAGGTTCAGATTGGACATTAGGAAGAATTTTTTCACTGTAAGGGTGATGAAGTATTGGAAGAGGTTGCTGAGGGAGATGGTGTAGGCACCATCCCTGGCAGTGTTCAAGGAACTTTACATGCCACTTAGTGCTACGGTCTGGTTGATGTGGTGGTGTTCAGTCAAAGGTTGAAAGTCAGTGATCTTGGAGATCTTTTCCAACCCTAGTTATTCTATGATAATAAATACTTGCTTCTAACGCATAAGCTGGTGAAGCAGCTGAAGACATTGGCCAGCTAATAGTGTTTCCTCTTATGCTCTGCTAAACAGTAGAAAATAAACCAAAATCAGACCCTAGTATTGGATCTTCTGCACTTTTTGTCTATTTGAGAACAGATTGCAGTATTTACAAGAGAAGAAAGAGTATATACTGTGAGTAGGGTCTGAGCTTTATTGTTTTGTAGGTTAATAAAACACTCTTCAAACACAGCTTATGTGAGAATGAAAAGAAAAACTGTCAAACAGGAAATAAACACAAAGATACCATTTTCTTTACTCATTTTCAGGGATTTTAATTCAGAAGAGTTTTCCCTCCCCCAGGTTAATATCACCTTTCTCAAAATGGGATGGTGAGGTATCAGAAAACAGTTAAATAAATTATCATCCAGATTCACTCAGCTAAAAACTCCAGATCTTTCTTTTTCTCCCTCTGCTCTTGAGCTTATTGGCAACTTCATCCTCTGATGATGACATAAGCAGGAGGTTGATTTCAGATTTGTGTTGGTTTCTCCTAAATATCATCATCTTTGATGAGGGTATTTCAGCTATCTTTTTGGTTCATTTTTTTAACCTGAATTTGCAACAGCTCTTCAGGGAAGTGCATGTAACAGTGTTGGGGAAGACAATTTTTGATTTATTCATGAACTCCTGCAACAAATAGATTTTCAGTTCCAGCAGTGAGTCATTTGAAGTAGTTACTGCTGGCAACAGTGGCTGAATAAACTGGTTATATGTGTAACCCCCTGCTTTTTGGATGATTTTTAGTAATGCACTACAAATGACTCCTTTCTTCTGACTTTGCTAGCTGACATCATCCTTGCTTCCTAAATCCTTTTTTCTCTCCTTTCCTCCTCCTTCTTTCTACCTTTTAAATGTTTTCTTTTTTTCAGAGTCTTCTGCTGTAAAAGCATAGAGGAGAGCACCCATGACAAATGCAGATTGTGTAAGCTTCTTCATTTAGATTGTTATTTAAAGTTCAACTTTCATGACTAGTCAAATGAATCAAAAAGAAAATTGAGAGAGAGATTATGTGACACAGACATTAGTCACCACTGCTGATAGTTGGGTATGTGGTTTTGGATCACCTAGTGATAATAGGTTGGTACCAAGCTGGTATGCACTGGACATTTAAGAAACTGGACTTACAGCAAATTTTCTTCTTAAATTTTCTTCTACACTTTTCATTTTTCCATTTGTTTTTTATACCTTTCTGTGGCTTGAATAGGGTTTATGGAGAAGGTCACTCATTTTTTCAAACCTTGTTCCTTGCAGTTTAGTCTGTTGCCATGTGCTTCTTAGTCACTGAGTGACAATGGTATAACTCTCACCCTCCCCAAACCCTCCTATTCCATTTAATTTATCAATGTCTCTGAAGAGTTTTGTGCCTTTCTGGTCTGAGAGATAATGCATTATGCATTGCTGTAGTTTTGCACACCTGACTTCTCCTGGAGTTAATGAGATCCTGGAGTCAGAACTTCCAAAATCTGTTTGAGATCACAAGCTTCAGTCATCTGCATGATGGAAGGAATCTGTTTTGCAACTTCCTTTTAGTATTTTTGTCTTCCAAGGTTTCAGGCTTGTTTTCTAATGCCTATCACTACAGAATCACTGGTCTTGAGCTCTAGGCTTTCACTGATGACCAATTGCTTTTTTTCTGTGCTGTAACAATGGTTCTTCTCTGGGGAAATAAACTTGACAGGCATCCTGTTCTGTGTTTTGTGACTGGAGCACACTATGCAATTACTCTTAGACAGCTTTTGTCCAATGTCAAGCTTATATCTCCACATAAGTTCTAAAGGTGAGAGGTTCTCTCATCTTCAGCTACTTGTAAGTAAAGGTACAGTTTCTAGATGTAATGACTTTTTTTTTTTAATAGGGAGCCTTGTGGCAATGATGCAGAACACAGATCAGAGCAAACTTACAAAACTTGGGTAGGAAAAGCAAAGCTAGTTTAATACTGTTATCTTTCTCAGTCTTTGGTCTTTCCTATTGAGAGAGAGGGGCTATATGTGTCCTCTGCTTTGCTTGGTGACTAAACTGTGGCTTTAAACAGTATTTTGATGAAATAAAACTTTTCTTATGTATCTGAGTGCAGGTGATCATGTATGTGTGTTCCCAGCCAAGTGGTGGATTACTTTTGTTCCTGTTATTACTAAGGAATCTGGGCCACTGAGAAATACTCATAGCACACATTCTGACTTACATCCTTGAAGGCCACATCCGTGGCCTTCATAAACAGCTTGCAGAAACTTTTCTGGGCATTTAATCATAGGTCATACATTAATTAGAAGATCCCATCCTTTACACTGAAGAAGCCTATGGGAGTGCCCTAACCACTGTCCAAGCCCTTAACTTCACAGCTGTCCCTGAATTTGGTCTGGATGTTCTCTTGTGTAATTGATTTCAGTCCTGCTAGGCCAGAAAAAGGCCTGAATCTGAAGCTCACCTTGCCTGCTCTGTATGTGAAGCCACAGAAAGCTTCATTTCTAATCAATAGCTTCTATACTACACAAGGAAACACGTTTTTCTTTTAAAAATGCACATATTAAAGAAATCAGTCCTACTCAGTAACAAAACTGTGCAAAGCAGGTAACTGAGTACTCTGGACAAATGGAGACATCCACCCTGCAGTCTTCATACTGGTGAGAATTAACTAGCATTTAAATAGGATAAGGAGACAGGATAGTAGTTGACAGTTTCCTGTTTAGTGTTTCATACTTTTTTTTGTTTGTTTCTTCAAACTTTGCTTGATGTATGGCAATCTCAGGTTCTCTGGTGTACCTGTGGATCAGCATGCTGGCACCTACAAATGCAGTGACTACCTGGGAAATCCTAAGAGCTGTTTCAAGTCTGCCCTGTTATGACATTAGAGCATTTAGCATACGATTTTGAAGAAATAAAATATGTAGAGTTATTCAGGAACCATTCAACCACTAAAATGTATATACCAAATACCTTCAAAAACCTGGATAAAAATTTACATAGTGTGCATGGTTAATTGAATCTTTTTCTTCCCACAAGAATACACTGATTTTTTGACACAATGATCACAGCTACTCATAAAACTCTGAAAATCGGTTTGATAATTTACCTAAGCATTTATTAAATGTCAAAAGAATACACTGCTGCAAGGGATCTGGTGGCTTGCCACCAATGGAAATGACTCAGCTAACTTGTTTAAATAATGATATTTTAATTGCTTTCTAGATCACAAACCTGCCAGCCTTGTAATTTACACTGCTGAAGAACAAGACGACATCTCTCCTTGGCACTCAACTTCTTCTTCTCTCCTGCTGCTGTATCAGCCAAAACTTTATACCTAGAAAAATCAGCAGAAGCAGAGTTACTCTAATGTTGGCCTGGTTGACATCTTTACAAAAATTGTCAATTTTCCTTTGACTCTCAAATCTTTGATATCCAAACCGGAAGCTTGGGATTCTCATCAGGGTGAAGAAAACAAGAAGACAAATCACTAAATCTTGTATATTATTAGACATGACCTTGGTTAATAACAAGTGATGCTTAAAACTCAAATTTGCTTCCTGTCAGTTCTTTGGATGCCTCACTGAAATCAATGCCAAAGGAATGAAAAGCCTCCCCAGTCAAGATCACTGGGAATGAATTGGGTCATCGAAAGGAGGAAAATATGTTTCAGTATGTATCATACAACTTATGCCTCCTAAGGGGTCATTCATAAGAAAGTGACATTGACAAAAATGATTTTCATCAGTCTGAAATAAATTTTCATTTTGAACAGAAAGTTATGTAGCGAAGAGACTTCCAGGAACTTGATCAGTTTACACTACTGGAAAGAAGTTCAAGAGGCAACTTGATTATAGCACTGAGTATCTTCAAAGACAGAAAATGCTAGATATTGAAGGGTGATTTTATGTACCAGATAAAAATATCAAGGAAGGAAACTTAAGCGATACAAAGTCCAGTAAAGTATGAAATTCAAATTTAACTGTGGACTTATGAATTTATTGTAACTTATTACTAAAGAAATGGATGAATTTTATTCGTCTTAATGCTACATAATATTACTATACATTCTTGGAAGTATTCCTCTGTCTAGATCTGACTGCATGTAATGAGTCAGAATGCTTTTTTTGTTACAAAAAGCCAGGCTTTGAAAAAAATATACACTTTATAAACATGTCACTTTTGATTAAACTCTCAGTGAAATTGATAAGTTTTGAAGTTTGTGTGTTAATTACATTTCCTGAAATTTTATTTATTTGTTTATTTAACAGCCAAATTCACCTATAGCTCTGCTACAATACAAAATTATGCTGTCTTGGGACCCCTTGCACACACCATGGTAGGCAATGCTGTAGTGCTAGAATGACTCCAGGAAACTCAATTGTCCCACAAGCTGTGGCAACTCTGGAGCAACATGTGCAGATAAACTGCTATAGGACCAAATTTTGCCTAGACTTTTATCTTTGTGTAGCTCCAAAGACCCTTGGGTACCTCAGCTCTGGAAATATTCTATTGTCTGGTAGCAGTCCCATGGCTAAGTCTATACTAGTAAATGAAAATTGAGAGGGACTGTTTCTCTGGTACAGAAACCTCTGGCAAACACCTAGCCTGATGATTTGTTTGAGCCTTTAATATTATGTATGTAACCTGCTATGTTGTGTTTAATTCTGTCCCCTTCCAACAGAATGTAAACATGTCTAAGCCACCTTCTTTGGTCACAAGCCCATCCTAGTTCCCAAATTGTGCTGAGGAACTGTTGGGAGGAATGCTGGTAAGAAGGGTCCAAAACTTCACCACAGGTCTTTGTATTTAGTCTCACACTCCAGATTAGCATTACACAACTGGGGATAGCACTTTCCCAATGTTCCACTAGCTGTATCGTCACAAAGATATTTATTTTATGGGTTTCTATTAAGGCCGGGGTCACCTTGCTTCCCTACTTGTATCAACAGGTTTTTCTTAGAAATCATGGGGAATCAGAGGTGTCACAGAAACAACTGCTGGAAAGCTTAGCAACTGCTGACTGAAGCAAAGATGACTAAGCATTGACTCACAATGCATGAAGAAGTAACTGCAAAAGTGGTCAGCCTGAAACTCCCTTACACCAGAAACCCAAAGAAACATATTTCTCTCCTGAAAAAAAGCCAAATTAAAATTTCAAAGGTTGAAGTTCTGTGTTTGGCTCAAGTTTTCTTGAAAGACCTGCAAATGATAGAATTCAAAGACAACAAAACGTTCCTTACAATCTGTATTATATAGGATGCCGGACAAAAATGATCCACCATTTTCCTCCAGCTTTTAAAGTCTCTGAAGTTCCACCACATTATCCTGGAAATTTAATCAGAGTTCACAATCCCCTTCTACCTGTTAAAGCAAGCTCTATCTTAGAAAAGGAGGACGGGTTATCATAGCAGAGAAAGCAGAAGGTATGGAAATTTAACTCTGCCATAAACTTGCTCTGTGAATACAGCAGGACATTTGGAAGATGATCTACCCTTCCCTATGTCAGGCACTGAAAAGCTGTGCTCTTAGCCTTAGTTAGTCACCTTGTTCTCACAACAGTCTGTGAAGACAGGTATTTCCACAGGGTGGCTTCCTCTATGTATTCTAGATATTTTTGATAAAATGAGAAGACATTGCCCTCTGGAGGTGCCTTTCTCCATTGGCCACAGATGGACTCAGGGAAGTCCAGACTTTCATTCTGGGGGACTGAGAGGAAGCTCACCTTTATGCCTACTTGTCTGACTGAGCTACTCATCCTGCAGAGTAACTAACAAAAGGTCTAAGAGAGCTCCCCTATTTGTCCCATTACTGCTCAAATCTACTGGCTAAGCACCCAGAATGAAAAACTCTCCTTATGTCTTGTGTCTGTTATCAACCACTTCCATCTTGTATAAAGATAAGAACAACACAAAGTTTGCAGGTATTTTTCAGCCACAATGAGTTCCCCAATTTGACTCTCAGTCCAGTTGTGCATATACCTGTGTCAATGCCAGGGAATTAATGGAAGTTCCTGAATGAATGGGAATAAGAGGACTACACCTGTTGGTGGCAGCCCAAATTTTTCCTGGACAGAAGAATGTAAATAACCATAAGCTTACATAATTTCTTACATAATTTCTTCTGTATTTGGTTTTAAATGAGTGAAATAAATAAAACTTTTTTAAATTGACAATGAACTAAGATATAAAGAAAGAAATAAAAACTTAAAGGTGTGACATTATTATCAAAATGTAAATTATCTTTTGGATCTCAGATACTTTTTACTGTGGATTGACCTTGTGTTTCCTTGTAGATAATTTAGTATCCTAAATTTAATCATTCTCAGGAATAGCAAAAGAACTTATTTTTTCAGAATTTATTCTATCACAGAAATTAATAATAAGAATACTGAAATTATGGTACTGGCTTGTATAGATAAACTTGAATTACTTGCAACAGAGGAGATTGCTTCTGGGGAAATGCAATCTGGGGAGTCTTTGAAACTTTGCCTTACAGAGAATTCCTCTCCTAGCACTCCAGCCTTAGTTTACCCTAAAGTGAATGAACAAACCCAATTAAGTACCAGGCTTTTTCCCACCTGACAGGTCACCCATTTCTCCTCCAGCAGATAATGCAGAATGTATTTGTAGGGCTTCAGAGAGAATCCTAAGGAATCCAGAAAGCACACTCAGTGCTACCTTTCTAAAAAAAGGTGTTTAATCCTGTGAAATACATTTCAGCTAAACTTGGCTTTTACTTGTAAATATTTTTTTTTTAGATTCAGTAGAATAGAGTATTCTGGTGTCATATCCCTTACTGTAATATTAATGTACTTAGTAGGTCAGATGAACTGTGCACTGTAAGACTGTCATATCTTTCCACTGAATATAAAGATGCTCTTGCCTCCAGCCTAGATTAGACAAAGTGAATCTAATATTAGACAAAGGGAATCTCTTTCATAGCCAGCAAGCTGAAGAACTCCAGTATTTCATGGCTAGCCAGAGCAACTCATTCACTTAGGGATCCAAAATAAAATACAAATCAGGGAGATCTAAAGGATTAACTTGAATTAACACCACTCCACTGCCATGTCAACACTAATGTACTGTTGATTAGGAAGTAAATGCAAAACCTTTTCTAGTTACAATTTGAGACAGTGAACACTACTATCAGGGTGAAGGGGGCTCTCCCCAGTGCCCATCCATATGATATCAGTGCGAGAAAAGATCCATTTTCCCCATCTTCTTCCTTTAGCACCCTCCTTGTCCTAACTTGTCATTTTCAGAGGCATAAACAGAAGAAAGACATTCTGGCTAGATAGGCTCACAGCATGTACAGACTGGCCAGGACTCTCTGGTGTTGCAGAAATGTGTTCTGACCTCTCTTCCTTTGCTTCTGAATGATGTGCTTGCTCAGGGAAATTTTTTGTTTGTTTGGAGTAGATACTGCTGCCAATAGCTTGTAAATAGGGAAAACTCAGTTCTCTTGGGTCTTTACAGATAAGGATGTTATCTAATCATTTTCTCCCTCACCTCCCTAAGTGCACAGCTGACAAGATCCAGCAGGCTGTTTTTCCCCAAGACAGAATATTCTGCAGTTCAGGTTATGGCACAGTAACCCACAGCAATATTCTAAGGCTCAGCATGCTATTTGATTTACACAGAGTGTGCACAAATGGGCTGTAGGGCTGCACTCTCAGTTCTGTATGCACAGCAAATCTTTAAGCATTGGAATAAACACAACTCACTCAATTTCAGTAGCACAAGGTGATAGAAGACACTAAAGGAAAAAACAGGGCAAGTACAAAGGGCAGAAAAACAAGCAGCTCCCAATCAATAGCTTAATAAATGATGTCTTTGAACTGAAACCACAGAACTGCTTTTGTTGGTTGGTTGTTTTGCTGTTCTTATTCTCAGATCTCTCTTGCCTAATTAAGAAAGAAACACCAAAAAGGATAAATTTAGAGGTAGCTACGGACTGCAATCCAATGTGCTCAGTAAGAGAATAGTTTCTAACATCACAAGTCAAATCTTTCCTGAAAGAATCTCCTTCTTTCCATGTCTTTGTCTTGCTGCTTAAAAAATAGAAATCAGATATGGCTGGCAGGTAACTGCTTTAAAAGACTGATAAGTTATGAGCTTTTAAGTTTTAAATATCCAAACACAACTTATATACGGAAAAATGAGTGACACTCTTGTTAGTATAGTTAATTATGTTGTAGTTTAATTTTCTCTTTCTTTTTCTTACAACAATGTCCTCTGTTTGCCAAGGTAAACTGGTATGACTTAATAAGATATATTGAAAAGTTAGTTAAAATAAAAAGCAGCAATTAAAATTAAATTGTGTCCCACTTTTCTGCTGGAAGAAATGCAAATATTGCCATCATAAAGGTTCAGGTTCTGCTTTCTTGGTAAATTCTCTTTTTCCCCCCTTTTTTTCCTTTTCTCCTTTTTTGACAATCGTTAATTGTTGATATCTGAAGTATGTGAAAGAAATGGAATTTGTTTGCCAAACTTGTCACTATGTGCTTGTAACTCAGGATTTTTAGTTTTGTTTGTTTTGATTTGAGGAGGATGTGAAGAATGGGTTAGGTAAAGTTTGTATTTGAAAAGTCTATCAAGTCAAAGCTGAAACGTCTAGAGAGCCTATCTACTGAAGACAGTTTTCCTGAAAAATTTTCAGTAGAAAATATATAAAATCAGTGAGCAGCAAAGAATAGGATGGAATTTTGATTAATGTTACCTTTATACAAAGGATACATATTCATTCATTCCTCTTCCCCCTGTTATTTTTTTTTTTTAATGAAGGAATAACCTAATTATTTTTGACATATGAGGAATATGGGAAATTCCAGATAATTAGAAAAGAGAAAATAGATTACTATAGTTTCCAAGAAAACAAATTGATTCTGTCGATGTCTGTACAATATATATGACATAAATATCTTATTATAGAGAATAAATATTAAGAAGCAAAGTATATTTTCAAAATTTTTGAGAGAATAAATTTTTGGATGTGAAGAAGAAAAAGATGCTTTTAGAAGTAACAGATTACATCAGACAAATTGCATTTGGGTCTTCTTTTATAGGACTACAAAAACCCAGTATAAGAAGATTATAAAGTTCACCTTTTTATGAAAAATTTTGCACCAAGGCTGCTTCATAGAGACCCACAGAAATAATTGAGAATGTTGTAAATGTGAGCATGAAGTGCAATGTACCTGAAACAATTAGTAAGTCTATAGGGCAATAAAACAAAATTTCAAATTCCTGCCTACCATACCAGTATTGATTTTTTAAGATCTTAATTGATATCAAGCAACACAGTCTTAACTGACTAGATCTTCAGACCAGTGAGAATTAAGGGAGAAAATAAAAATACAGCAATTTTGGGAAAGTAATAATGCTAAAAGTGATCTCACAACTAATTGACCAGTTATCACAGTTTTACCTTGTTTTTATAAATGTTTTTCTGGTAAAATACGCTGGTTTTTCACTTCAACAATTAAAATTCTCTTCCTGTATAAGGGGTCATAGGGAAATACATAGCATGTTCTAATGTGTCTATGGAAAAAGGAAAATATACTCAGAGTGACAATAAATGACATGTAACAGAGATAAAAGAGCAAAAGTTAGGTCTAAGAAATAAAACTGGAAGAATACTCAGAAAATTCCCAGAACAAAACTTTACAGTGACTCAAACATGAGTCAGCCAGCTGGTCAATGTGGATCAAAACACCTTTGCAGAAGTTTTAATAAAGTTTTAATGGGATGTTTTAATTTAGACTGAATAAAAAGTAAGACTAATTTCTCAGATAAAGATACCACCTTGTGACAGATGATAAAGAAATGAATTAGAAGAATTATTTTTTCCTGAGTTTTATGGCTTTTTTTGCATTAGGCTTTGCAACCCTTAATCTTTTCTAGACATCTGAATTTTAGTTTCTGAAGAAAAGAAGTAATGAAGATATGCATGTCTTAGTCCTGGATTATTTATTCATATACTTCCTGTAATTAAGCAGAGGCTTCCTCATCTCAGACAATGTGGCAGCAGAATAGTGAGTGGAATATAAATTATAGTTCAGCTCTGGGGATTAGTGGATTCTACTATGCAAATAAAAAATAGGAATTCGCAACATCTGCTAAAGATTTGCTAAAGATTTACAATATTTTTGCACCATCTTACTTAAAGCTGACATTCCCATTTCATCTTGATAAAGCAATGCAAAACATATTCACTTTAAAAATTGGCAAAAATCACATGTTGTCTCAGAAACAGGCTAGCATTGAGCAAACAAGCAGCTCTGTTGCATCTACAAACATATACATCTGATTCTACCTCAGCAAATGTTTGCATTTACCTCTTGCCAGGTAGGTCTTTTCTACAGCTACCTACTTCTTCATACTTGAGCATCCCATCAACATGCACACAGGGCCATAAAATGCTGCACTGTACACAGAATATATGGCCTATAAAATAAATTTAAATTTCTTTGTTAACCTGCTAATTTGATTCTGTTTAACACAAAGGTGTTCTAGGACTGGTTTCCAGTGAAGCTCCTTTCCTTTCTCTACAGACACAGTAATGTGATAATAGGGCATCAAAATCAAAAGTCCTTCAATTGAAACACCAAAGTGGGCTTGTACAACTTTCCTGCTTGGTCTCTTGGTGACATTGCCACTGCAGTGGCTCACTGCCTGCCAAGAGGGCACTGCCCAGCCCATTGGGAAATATACTGAGATAGATGTATATTGCAGAAAAAGAAAGTAAAACCAGAGTCAAATGCAAATTGTGATATTAAAGAGAAATAGGGCCAGATTTTCTGTTCCACCCAGATAATGCTTTATTTCTTCATTCCTTTTAGTATTTTTTCTCCTGTTCAACGAGAATTCAGCCAAAGAGAAATGGGAACATATAAACCCCTTCCCACAATACTCACTAGTAGCTTAGACAATGTTTATTGGGATTATGGGGAGGGATTTTTGGATCTTTTTAAACCATATGGCAAAATAGCTTTTCTGTGAGATCATCTCTACTTCTACTCTCCTCTGTGGGAGCTTCCCTTGTGCCTTTGAACCCTGTAAGTGCTATCAGTCTGGGTAACAGTGATTCTCCTGGCTCTGGATTGTATAATGGTTAGACAAACTGTACAAAAGCATCATTTTTCAAGATATGCTAAGGTCATGTGCCAAGAGTGGACCAGATTCTGCTCTCATTTAGAGTGGAATACAGCTGGAGTAAGTCTGCTAAAACAGATGATGTTAAATTAAGTTAACATCGGTCTAAACAAGAAAGCAAAGTAAGATCCAGTGATCAAGATGCATAGAAGGATTTTACATGCATGCTTGCATAGGATTCTGTGTTTGCTCTCAGATATCACCAGTATAAACTGCCTACCATTATTCAGCCTGACTAGGAAATCTAGCTTTAGGAAGTGTCATTCCAGGTTCTTCTGCTGAAGATTAAATGGTTGTAAAGAATATCAAGATTGGATAAGGAGAAAAAGGGTGCCATGAATATCTGAGTTGAGTGGAAAGAATTTAACAGCTGCAGAGCCACAAAAAGAAGAAACAGCAGGAGGGTCACAGTTGTTTTAGAGTGTGAGGCAGCTGGACTGCATCTGTGCAAGTCCTGTGACCACAAAAAAGCAGCACTCAAGATTAACTAATATTTTTCTAAGCAATGAAATCACACAGACATATTTAATTAAGCAAAAATAACAAGGAATTATTTTAAAATTATACAGTAAAATTAATCTATGTTACAATTTGCACCTTAATCTCTAATTCAAAGTTCCTGCATAGTGCCACTAGCATAAACTAGCATGTTGGATACTTACTTCTTTAAAATATTAATTTTAAATATATGCTGTTTATATTAATTAAAAAGTCAGTAATTCTAACAAGCATGTCCTTAGAAGAGTTTCAATGTGTAAGGATTAGTGAAAATATTAGTAGCTGATAATATTTTAACAGGTTTATTTCTATGTCAGACATTTACTGAAATTCTTACTACCGCACATAAATCTATGTCCATTATCTTTGTCATTATGTGATGTCAGCAAATTATGAAGTACTCAGTAATGATTTTTGTTGGAACCTTGAGGTTCTGAAATAAAGTTATTAGCTGCTTGTTATAGATACATCAAGCTCAGTCAGTTTGTGAGATATGGTTCAAGAACTTTCTTTTCACTTACTTGTATACTAATATAATTCTACCTATTTTTGTAATCCATGCTTTTAGATGAAATCCAGTGCTGTGGTGGGTATTTTAGTACCTTTGACAACATTTCTCCATGTTTAGAAATAGTACAAGCTTTAAAATTCACAGATGTAGAGCATGCATAGATTTTTATAAGGACTGTTAGGGTTATTTAGTTATCTAATAAACATTTTGTTCAATCTGAGAGAAAAAAAATGTCAAGTGCTAGTGGAAAGCAGAAGTACCAAGGGTGGCACTTAAATGAAATTAAATAAACATTTCAAAATTTCACAGACCTTGAATTTAAAATAAAGAAAACTATGAGAACTGCTGAAACTGTTCAGCCAGGATTATGCTTGTGTGCCCAACAGATTTATTATAGCTTAAGGAAATTATTATAGTTGTATGCACCTAATAGTGGAGAGAGAACAATACCTTGAGATTCTCACTGAAACAACCTAAAAACTGGGACATTTGGTATTGCACAAAACAATAAACTCTGTAAGAAACTCCACTAAATTTTATGCATTCTATACTAAATGTAATATACATAATGCTGGAAGATTATTCAGAATGCACACCAAATATTTGAAAGTTAGGAACCATCAGACTTAACTGACCATGTCATCTTTATTTCCCTGTATCTGGCTATTTAATGACCTAATTACATCCTCCTGCTCAGGGGACCTCTTTTCTTGTCAATCTTGTAAAACTGTTAAGTGTATGACAGACATGAATAATTCAACTGACTTCAACAGTTTACACAGATTTACTCATTTGTAATTGCTTTAGCAAATGAGGGTTGCATTATCAGATTCTGAAGATGCCCAGCAAACAATGCTGATATTTATTTTTGCCTTCAAAATACAGCCAGATGACTTCTAAATAAAGTCAGGTGTCTGGTCCCCCACTGAAAATCCCAGTCAAAAGAGAAACTCTTTTCTGTTACAGCCAGCCATTTGTACACTCTCAGTAAGCTCCAGAAACAGCAGCAGCTTCATCATCCTGACAGTACAAATTCTGTGACATGTAACATAAGGACTGATACTTTGTATTTACAATACTAATTCTGTGTGCTAGAGAACTGATGATACCGTGGTACAACTTCAAAAACTGCACCTGTCCTGACTCTGAAATGATGTTCTCTGGTTTTTTTAAGAGCCTGTTACAAAGCATTAATTCTTTCCCTTGTTATAGAATGGAGCTACACTGAGCCTGGGAAATACCTGCAAAAATGGATAAATCTAAGACAAGTCAGTTGAATCCCATCCTATAAGCGATCACTTTTCTTTACACCATACAAATGAAGTCCTGCTTAATTAGGCAAGTCACCACAGGCATATGAAGTTATCTTGTGCATTTTTTGTTTCTAAAATATCAAAAAGGACCTAATGGGGATAATGGGACAAAAAAGCCAAATGGATATAAACAACTCCAAAGGGGGTAAAAAAGAATAGTGCATCTACAGTCAGATTGTGTGGAAAGAGCTATTTATTTTTTTCCATAGTATGAGTAACCTGGCAACTCTTGCTACACTAGCACATTGTACAAATAGATTTGAAATGGTCTGTAGCCTCTAAGACAGTCTCAAATACCTAGTTACATCTCAGAAATCCCCCGGGGTGATTTACTCCAATGCAGGGAGAATGCCAGAGCATTCTGGGTTTTGGTCATCTCCTACAGTATAATCAACCTTGATCAGTAAGGTTTCATGAGGAATTAGTAATTTAGAGTGACTCTGAGTGCTGTAGATTATCCTGAACTGGGTTCCCCTATCTGAAAGGTCGGTAAAAGAAAAGAACAAATAAAAGCTGGGGGTAGAAAAAGGAAGAGGGGACTTTCAGAGTGATGGTGTTTGTCTTCCCAAATCACCAGCATGATGAAATACTTTCCTGGAGATGGCTGAAGACCTGTCTGCCAATGGGAAGCAGAGAATGAATTCTTTATTTTTCATTCCTTGTTTTCTCTATTCAATTGTATTTATTTCAACCTATGAGTTTTCTGACTTCTCTCATAATTCTCTTCTCCACCCCAGTGAGGAAAGAATGAGCTAGTAGCCATGTGAGATTGAGCTGCCAGCTGGGATTAACCAGTGACACTTCTTTATCCAAATGCTTTATTTGGGGTGCTGGTGGACAAGAGGCTGGACATGAGCTGGCAATGTACATTTGTAGTCCAGAAACCCAACAGTACTCTGGGCTGCATCAAAAAAAGTGTGACCAGCAGGTCAAGGGAGGTGACCCTGCCCCTCTACTCTGCCCTTGTGATTGCCCATCTGGAGTGCTGTGTCCAGCTCTGGGGTCCTCAGAACAAGACAGACACTGACCTGTTGGAGCAAGACCCGAGGAGGACCATGAAGATAGAGAGCTGGAACACCTATTCTATGAAAACAGGCTGAGGGAGCTGGGGTTGTTCACCCTGGAGAGGAAAAGGCTCTGGAGTGACCTTACTGTGGCCTTCCAGCACCTAAAGGTGGCCTAAAGGAAAGAGAGGGACTTTTGACAAGGGCAGAAAATAAAAGCACAAGGGAGAATGGCTTTAAACTGAAAGAAGGCAGGTTAAAATTAGATATTAGGATGAAATTCTTTGCTGTGGCATCGGAAAAGCACTGGAAGAGGTTGCCTAGAGAAGCTGTGGATGTCTTATGCCTGGAAGTGTCCAAGGACAGGATGGATGTGGCTCTGAGCAACCTTGGATAGTGGAAGGTGCCCATGGCAGGTCATTTGGAGCAACATGATCTTTAAGGTCTTTCCAATCCAAACCATTCTATGATTCTATAGTAATTATCAAAATTGCCAAGGACACAGACATTTTGAAAATCAGTTTTAAACTTCAAGGATGACCCTCATTCCTCACAGGAAGTTACCAGGTTTATGAATTTGCATTTTAAAGTGCCCTCAAAACTGATGACTTTAAGATACTTTAATAAGATACTTAATTTGCTTAATAAGATACTTTATTTACCCAATGTTGCTTGCATTCTGAAAGAAAGACAAACAAAAATGATTACCCTCAATCAGAAATATCACTTCCAGCTCTAGGTCTGAAGCTACAAAGTCTACAGTTGCAAGACTGCCATTTGATATAAGTTGATATCATTGCATCCACTTTAATGAAATACTACTTTTAAAACACCAGTCAGATTACTCTCCTTGCAAAGATTTAATGTATCATGGCACATATCAATGTAGTGCTCTATGAGATTACTGATACTGCATAGCAGGCAATAAAGCTGAAAGGGCCAGTGTGATGATGACCCATCACTTTGCAATCTGCTCTGTACATCATTCTCTCTAATGCCCTAACTTGAACATGAGACTCTGAAATGTTCTGCTGGCTTTTTAAATTCAAAAATTATATATTAAAAACATTATAACTCCCCAGCTTTCAAGAAGGAAAAAAGGGAGAGGGGAAAGAAAGAGAAAAAAGTGAATAACAAAATGCTTCTGGATGAAGGAAGTTTAGATATACAATAATGACTCACACATATGGTTTACAAACATAAAAACATCTGTGCAATACATCATCATCTAATAGCATGAATTTTGTGAAAATATTACAATAGCTATTAAAAAGGGCTTTAAAGGAAAAGGACAGACATTACTTGACAAACAATGATATCAGCATTAACATAACCTTTCCTGAGAAAAAAGAATGATCTCAAAGCAAAGCCAATTATTTGAAAGAGTTAGTAATAATTTAGTGCTCTGAAGCACTAAGGTTTTGATGCAAAGACCACTATTAGAGCATTTAATTATCAATGAATGCTGCCCTGCCTAGAAGTACAGAATTCAGAATCTGCAGTTCAGTTGGGTTCTTCAGCTTGAAGAATAAATTAAGAACTTCATACTAAAATCAGAGGAAAACCTGTAATTAGAAGAGTCTTCAAACATACTTGTTTTACCCTCACTGCTACGATTACCATAAGAATCCATTATCATTGTGTTCCATATATTTCCTTCCTAATGTTTGCTATTAAAATGGATGTTGTGCCATCTTTTGAAGTTACTTTAAAACAAAAAAGATCATCAGAATGTTACCTCTTTATTTCCTTTTTAAAATAAAGCTTACAGTTGGTGATTTAGGTATTTTTACCTTATTCATATAGGACAGTAAGGTTAGATTATGAGAGGAGGGAGAAGAAGAAGAAAAAGAGGGGAAGATAGGGAAGAAGGGGGAAGGGAAAGAGGACAAGGAGGAGGAGGATGAGAAGGAAGAAGGTATGACATTGTACCTCCAAACCAGCATCTGACACTGTCTTAATAGGATAAATAACCACTTATAAAGCTTCATGGCTGCATTAGCCTAAGTCAAACTAAAAAATTAAATTGGTGCAATTTAAGCAATTTAAAAATATTATTAGAAATATAAATCATAACATTTTAGTGACTTATCTCTTTTTTCAACAATACTGTACGGAATGTCTCTACATACATCCTTCATGTTCTCCTTCAGACTATGAAATACTCTCTGCTCTTTCTTGAGCAGCAACAGAAGGCAGGATGGGACCTCCATGACGGAAAACACAAGAGTAAATTGATAGAATTAAACCCAGGAAAGACAGTCCAGAAACTTGAGAGACAGTAATGAAATTCCAAGAAACACTCAGAAAGTGCAGATATAAATGCAAGGAACAGCAGACTAGAATTTGGGCTTTCTGAACAACATGATTTTTGCCAAAGAAATCCTGCCACTGTCATCTGCTAAGTGAAAGGCTCAAATTGCTTATCAGCTCCAATAATCCACAGAGGCTATGCTGAGCTTCAGCAGCTCTGAGTGTTTCCTGTAAACTGGCAGGGAAGGCTGACACAGATGCCTCATTTAAAGACCTGTGTAACTGGACTTTGCAGTCTCCACTGGTAAGCATGTCCCAGACACAAGAAATATGGGGCATGTGAACCTCAGTTTCTAAGTTAGTAGTGCATAAATTCTTTTTTCCTGAAATACAGAGAGAAAAAAGAACTGGGTATAGTTCAGCAACTTGGTGAACAACATTAAAGTAGAAAGAAAAAGAAAGAAGAATTCTAATTTCTATTTCAATTTAGAGAACATGGAGTGCTTGTAGAGGAGGATGGTATCAAAATAAAATTTTTCATAGGGAGTGAAACAGAGCATCTTACTGCCTCATTTTTACCTGAACATCTCTAACAGCTGTACTCTGGTATTTGCTGAGGTCACCTCATGGGTCTTTGAGCACTGTAATTACTTTTAAAAATTTATATTCAAAATGGCTTTTACATGTCTTCCTTGAGCACCATGTGAAGTGAACGACACAAAAGTCAGCCAGGATCCATTTTATTAACTGATGCAAAGAGATTAGATTGTAGATATTAAGTTTGTGTAATGAGGCTCTGTGTGTGCCCCAGAGAGTTTCTGAGCCCTATTGTTCTGCACTGGAAACAGAGCAGACACTTGATACATACTGTTCCTATTCCATGGCACCAACTACCAAAACCATAATAAATTACTGTTTGTACTAATGGGCTTTTTGTATATCTTATTCTAAATTAGATATATTTTAAATTAGAATTATTTTAAATTAGATATAATTTTAAATAAGACATCAAGACACTAAATACTGGAAAGAAACAGCAATCTGCAGAGAGTTGCTAATTCCATGGCTATTTTACTGTTTTCTTTCTTCCAAGAAAAAAGATATTTGAGGATACTTTACCTATTTGTACAATTTGGGCTGCAAATTGGAAACTTTAAACCCTTTAAAAATTTGTTTGTGCCACTGCCTTGACTTAAAAAGCAATGATAGAATTAAAAAATATGGTCCACTGAGAACTGTTCTGAAGATATTAAGCAAAATATATGGGTTAACTTTTCCAGGAATGTAAAATGCGTGTAACTCAAGGTTTTCTGTTTTTAAGATAAGGTAAAAACTGATCCCTGCCTCTCTGCTCACAGAGCTTTCAAAATTGAGCTAACACTGCAGGTAAATTCCACAGAAACACTGCATCTGGAGTTGGCAAATCACATACATGATTTCTCAATTATCTTATTTTTACAAGATTTAATAGCATCTGACCTTATGAATTCTCATTTTATTATATATCCATTGAAAATAGGTGTCACAGCTTCCATTTAATAATGAAAATTTCCACAATATTTCTCTTCTGATCAGCAAACTTTGTTGACTGAGGGGTTCAGTTGACAGCTGTCAATTTTTACTTTGATAAGACAGAAGCAGAAGCAGTAAATCCAAAAGGTTAGCAACAGGAATAATGATTAAACTTGAATAATGATTGTAGCCCAGGAAGACATGCTCTTGCAAAATATGACATTTCTTTAGCTATTCTCTCTTAAGGCTTTGTAGGAGTTCAAATGGAACTCATAAATAGGTTAAAGACAGGTCATATTAATCCCTAATTAGACAGCAATAGAAATTTATTCAAATTCATCCAATTAAGAATGAACTGCTACTGTCTGACTGCTGATAGAATATAAGTTTTCCAATATTCCATCCCTTTGCCACAAAGTCCCCTAATTCAAACATCCTGTCTTCTTATAAGCCAGCAAAAAAAAAAAAATTAATAACTATTTTGAATTCTGACCACATTACCTATATAATAAAGAAGGCCCAAAAAGTAAATGCACAAAAACTGCAGGGATGGTGAGGCAGGACAGTAATTCCCTATCTTTTGAGAATTCAGGTTTGGATTGGGGCCACAAATTCTCTTTACAATACTGGAAATACCAGTTTGACAACAAAGGAAATAAAAATTTGAAAGGTGAAAAACTTCATCAGCTTCAGGTCTGTAAGCCTATATGGAAATGTGACAAGATAATTTCTCATTCCAATCAATGAATAGTAAGACAAGACCAGGGTTTGGCTGAACAGCCAACAAAACAAATACAGTTAAAAAAAATCACCAAAACTAATTATCTGGTTTCTAAAAATATCCTGTCCAGTTACCAAGGCAATATAGAGATGTAGCTGAAGTGAAAGTTTTTTAAGGAAAGTTTTTGAAAAGGTAACTCATAATCTCTGAATTCAATTTCGTTCTTACCTGCAGACTATTGGCTGAAAAACATACCGCTTTAAAAAGTGACAGTACCTTTGAAATGCAGTCTAATAATATGTTTTCTGCTTAAAAAATTCATACTTTCAGCCAATAAAATAATGAATAGCCATACTCTTAAACTAATAAATGGAAAGAATTATCCAGATACACTTAATGTGAATATGAAGGTTAACTTGTCATGGTGAGTAAAGTGAAAAATTCACTCCTCTACAAAGGAAGATAAGCTTTGGCCTGTGTGGCGTGGATGGCTACTATAAAAAGCCTCACAATGCTGATGGTCTTTTTCAATACCTCTGGACCAAAAGGTCCATATTTCTATTTGTACACAAATCTAAACATTCAGTAGTATTGAGAGACTGTATGCAGAATGATTATTGCTAACTTCTGAGTAGGCTCAACATACAGTCACAGGGAATACAAAATGAACTTCATTTTTTGTGACACCATGCTAGCCCCATCACTGCTTCATTCATTTTATGTATAACAATAAAATTATTGTGACTTGGTGCAAATATGTAAAAATGGCAGGGACTCAGCTGCAAAAAACCTGCAAAGATAATTTATTGTGGAGGAAAAGGGATAAAGATTATAGAGTAACAAAATCAGAACACTTCAACAGCATAAATGTTGCCGGCATCATATTGTTGGGGGTTTTTGATATTCTTGTTACTGCAAATAAATATTTATTGTGAGACACCAGATGTCCTCTAGACTTTCATTCAAAAATTCATCTGTGGTAGGTACTTGAAGGTGTGGATGAAAAAGACTGAATATACATTTTAAACAAAAATTCTCAAAATTAAGAAAATATGCCAGACTTGTGCCTATACTGTTAAGAGTGCCGTTCTCTGGCACTGAAAATTACCTTTGTACACATGGTTAATTTCCTTTACCCTCCAAAAGAGAGCAGCAACCTTGACACTGACCACCAGGACTGATCCTAGGTCTGTGGTATCTGGGAATTGCAGTGAAAACGGCTGGGTGGCAAGGAAGCAAATACCTGCCAGAAATCCCAGTAAGGATGTAACAGTAGGAAAGGTCGTGGCACTGTGCTCATGTAAGAGTACCTCGAAGGTCCAGTTCGGTTATACAGAAACGGCTGGATAGAGATTGCCCATACAACTTCAGTACATGAAAGCTTTCCCAAATCTCCCATTATGTGCATCTTCTCCTCAACCAGCCTGCTCAGCTTGATTCACACTGGAGGATGAATATTGTGGTAGGGCAAAGACAGTTTATTTATGAAAGAGATGGAATTATAAATTCCTATACTCACTGTCTGAATATTTACAGAGAGAAAAACCTTCTGCTCAAGCAGTAATTTAACATCCACAACTTTTTCCAAGAAGACAACTGAAAGTTGTGTGTAAGCAACTGATATTCCCATGCTGTTTTTCAGAAGTAAAATAATGCAAAGGTCAGATCATGACTGGTTGATATATATCAATCAAGGAATAGAACATGCAGAATGAAGGAACTTGTCTTGAGTGCATGAGGCTGCTAAACGAATACTTTTTGGGCAAGACAGTCCTCTTTCTTTCCTGAATCTTTTGAGAATGTAAGTGACCCCAAACTCCAAAACTGAACTGGGAATGGGGAATAAGAGTTTGCCTTCAGACAGAAGCAGACCTTTTTGTCTTTTCACATTAATTCTAAGTCACTGATTTCTAACAATAATAAAAATGGAGTTGTGATATGAGCATTAGTACCTCATGACCATGCATAAACAAATCCTAGCCTATAAATTACAAATAATGAACCCATGACACCTGAAAGCCAAAAAATTACACCCAGAAAGCTGAAAAATTAGACTATTTCTCCTTCTCCTTTTTATTTACCTGCAGATGACATGCAATACTTTATATTTTTAAATCACACAAACAGCATAAATTGTAAAAAAAGAGCTCTTTTATGCTTTTAAAACTTAATTTTCCTGACGATATTTATAAATCTATTTCTACATATCAATATAAACTTTATAAATTTATAAATATATTTCTAAAGTTCATGATTCATTCAATTAAAAAGTAACAGGCCTATACCCCTTCGCAGGCAGAAAAGATCTTCTCTGAAAAAATTCTGAAAGACTCATAAGCAAAACAACATTGCAAGCACTTCCAGAACACTACAGAAGGCTTTGTACTGTAGGTAAGCAAAAAGGTTTTCTGAAAATTGAAAGAATTTACCTTGACAAGAAGTCTGTGAAAGAGAGACGTACTGGATACCCATGTCGTATAATTTTGACCATGTCTAGGACACCAATATACTGCAGTTGAGCAGACACATAAAAATTATCAAAAGTATCTGGCAACTTGGAGTTATTAGGTTTTATACAATGAACAGAATGTGGTGTGCAGTTCTGCAGCTTGCCAAGAATATCTGCAAGTGATTTCTGGGGAAAAACAAACAAACAAACAATTATCAATCATTCTTGTGCCGCTAAGATTACTGTTCAACACATATGCTATTCACAACTTTTTAACGTCATTTTCTCAAAAGAGTTGACCAGGCTTTCTCAATCACAAGAATTTTTCTTTCTTCCACTGCAATCTGCAGAGGGTAATCCTGCCTTTAAAACCCCTGGAGACTCTTTTACAAATTTCTGTCCATAAGATGTTCACTGACCCTGAGCTGTACTGCCACTGTGCTTGGGCCCCCTCTTTCCAGTCTCTGAAGAAATGAGGATGTTCCTTTCTTTTTCAACAGCTGTGGAAGAGAAAAGCACACACATAAAAAAATTATCTCAAGATGGGCAGTAAACCTTTATTGTCATTATTGCAATTGACTAATGTAGGCAAAAATTTGTACAAACACTGTGCCATAGACAAGGATTTTGTTTCAGAAAGAAAGGGGAAGTGGATAAATATCCTCAGGTATTTGCAGAGCCATGATTGGTGAGTAAGTTTTGATTTCAAAAGCAGCTACGTAAGTTATAAAGATAATATACCTTTTGCAAATAACTGGGAAAATCAATGTGTTTCAGAACTCTATTGCAAAAGCAGGACTTGTGCAGTTAGTATCCCATAGAATCTGTCTAGAAGCAGCATAATTCTATAACTCTGTAAGAAGATGCCTTATGCCTTTGGCAGATGTTTAAGTCAGTAAATGTTAGAGTACAGATCACTTAAAAAAATCTTGATCACAAAACCATAATATAAATATTTTTAAAATTCTTCTAAATTTCTTCTTGCGCATATGAACATAGTTAAACTGTTATTTTTTGACACATTTTCACTATTTAGAGACAAATTATTAATAGCTTCCTATCTCATTAGAACCAAGGTTACCACATACATCAGAATTGGGAGTGGAGAATCAATTTATTTTTCACTACTCTACTTCCTATCTTTGAGACTAAAATGGCAACAATCATACTAAAAGTAGTCCCAGAATTTAGGGTCTTGTGTTAAACTTTCTACAGAAAGATTGGCAAAATTATTGCATTCCAAGATTTGGCAAGCTGTGAAATTTAAAGCCCCTTATCATTGACAGCCTTTTCACCTCTGACTTTCCATTGCCTTTCTTCAGTCCACTTACCCCATAAAAATCCCTTTCTATGAGTCAGAACATTTTTCAAAAGTTTTATCAAAAAAGTGTACATCTTCTCAGCTTGGCTCATTCAAGCCAAATGCCATTAAAAATACTGCAGTGCAAGCAATTTTCTTCTCACCAGGCTAAACCTGGGAGCTCTTTTTTTTATTTCACTTATTAGGATGCAATAAGATTTTAAAGGCAAATTCACCCTCAACGTCAAAACTAAAAATTAAAAGAGATGTGCTTATTCCAGTTTTTCTCATAAAAAGAACCACTAGCATGCCAATGACACTTTTCAGGTAAAGTTTGCAAAATGACTGAGGAATCTAACCAAAATAGAATTTTCTCCACCTTATGGATAATGCTGTCACCCCTTCCTCTCAACATTTAAATCAATAGTTCAAGATTGTGTCCTGATTTAGTGGCAGATCTAGGAAAAACACTTTAGGTGCTAAAATTCCTGCCTGCTTTTCCATGTTACATATGACTTCCCATGGGAAAGAAATATGTGTTTCAGAATGAGAGAGAGAAAACAAATGAAAACTGAAAAAAGACAAAGATAAAAAATTAATTTAATTCAAACTCTCCAAACTTGGACATCTTTAATCTTCAGCTATGGGTTAAAAAAAAAAGTCTGTATCACCCAAGCTGCACCTCTCTATCACCCTCTAATATACAGCTTTACATTGGAATATCTTGTGTCTCTAATCTACAGAAAAAAAAACCCCTATATATATGCAATTTTGTAATCTCTGTTCAGAGGCTAAAAATCTCCTCTTAAAAAATCTCTAAAGACTTTTGCTGTATAAAATCGGAAACATACCAATTCTTCCCAAATAAGTGAGGGGAAGACAGCAGAGCCAAAATATGCACCAGGAAAAGATTAGGAAAAACAAGAGAGCAAGAGCTGATGTGAGCAGGGGTTGTGAGAGTGTGAGAAGTGTCAATAAAGATATATTTTATTTGAAAAGGGGACACGATCTTCATAAGTCACAGAAGCTTGAGCTGGCATCCCCAAATTCCTGTGACTCCTTATATGCTCCAAACTTCTGGCCTGTTAACAGATCTGTTCATGTCTGATGCATTGTCTTGGATCCTACCATGCTAGTGTTAGTTCCAAGAGGTATCCTTACTTGTGCCAGCATGCTCAACATCAAGAAAAGAGTAATTTCCGGAAAGGTAAACAGATACATAGCCATACATAGAGACATTCATAATTATATAACCTAGCAATTAGCTACGATTGCAGTGACAAGATGGAAGAGGAAGGGACTCACAACAAACTGCTATTTGACTTTAACTTTCTCTACTTCCCTTCCCTGGATATGGTAGAGTCTAGATGACTGCCCATAATACAGTACCATGTGTACCTTCCATTTCATGTTTCCCACTGCCTACAGTATGATATATGTTGTGACTCAAATTTCAGATATAAAAGGAATGTCAGTCTCTGCTTGATTAATGTCCCTTCTTCTCCTCCTCTTCTTTTCTATTTTTTTGCTTCTCTTTGTTGCCTTGTTGATTATGATTTTCTAACCCTTAGTAATTTTAAGCTGACAAGAAAAAGTCCCTTACATTGCATTTGCAATTACAGTAATAAAATAACAAACCTAACATTATTTCAGTCCATCACAGCAGATTTTCAAGGCTATATTGAAAAAGGGAAGGAATTATTTGGGACAGCACAGTTACAAATGTGGGCTTGATCCACAATGGGATTTAAGCAATTACCTACTTCCAGCTCCTGCATTGATTGCCTATTCCAAAAAAACCAAGTGTTGCTTTTTGCCAGCAGAACAGCTTAGATTCCTGAAGTTCTGCTCCAGTTCTGGAGGGCAGCACAGTACCTTGCCCAAATTAGGCCAACTTAGTATCAATAAAGTGTTTTGTCTCACCTGCCCAGCTCTTCTCAAAGCCTGTGTTTGAGAAGCAAAGCCATCCTTGTCTCTGCAGACAGGTGAAGGATAAAGATTTTCCCACCTTCCAACTAATGCCTAAAAGTTTACAACATTCACACTGTATCTGAAATCTCTGACTTCAGATATCATGCTTCCCAAAGGAATTGAATGTCTTCTATCTCTCAAGGGAGTAACTACAGGTTAATAGCTATTTTGGACATGTCACAAGAAGCATAATTTCAGAGATCCCAACTGTGCAGTGTTTTGCCCTGGTTTGATTAGGCTTCTAACTGAGATATGCTTTTCATACTTCCTCCCATGTATGGGACTAGGATCTTTTTCATTCTTAGGAAGCTTCCTCTAGGAAGCTGTTACTACAGTGGAAAGGCACCTAAAGGCACATTGTAATGCCTCAGCTGTTTGCTAAATATAGCCTTAAATCAACACCATTCACTTCAACTTAAGTTTTTTCCACTGAGATTGCTGACAAGAACAGTAGTCAGGAATTATGCTGTTATCAGCAGGGGGACTATAAGGAAAGTCCCATTGCTATTCCATGGATGTACAAAGCCTTCCACAATGACACATGGGAGCAGGCTCCTTAATCCCATGACAGAATCAATTTTATGCAGCTGTAAACTGAAAATAGAGTTGTAAGATTCAAGAAGCCTTGTGAGGCAGCTGATGTATTGTGAGAAGTGCATGCTTCTTTTCTAGAAGGATAAATTCCAAAGCTCTGTCATGGATTAACTCAGTAAATCACATTATTTCTCTTCAAGAGAGATGTTCCATGTGACACGAACAATTAATTTTCTGATACTTTCAAAGTTTCTCTCTGCTCCCCTCTTTTTTTTTGTTTTTGTTTGTAGTTTTTTGGTGTTTGTTTGGGTTTTTCTTCTAACTTTTTTGTCTGACTTAGTTAGCAGGAAAAGAGATAAGTTCAGAAATGAGGCATGTTTGATTTGATTTCAAATTGACTGGGAAAACTTACATATAAAAGCCCATTTAAAATAACAATGTTGGCCAAAATTTACATTTTGATCTTCATATAAAAACACACAAAACTGTATTTAGCAAACCAGAAATCTTCTCATGTTGACATAATAAGGACATTAAGAATTTATTTTTACACTTCCTTTACTTCATTTACTCAAGTATTCATCATAAAGTCTCTCAAGGAGACAAAATGAAGAAGTGTTTCTATACAGTCAAAAATTACTAAGACTGCATTCACTGCTAATAAGCCGTGGAACCAGACAATCATGGAATGATTCAGGCTTGAAGGACCTCATCATCCTGCTTGACCTTCTGCTCAAAGAGTCCAAGAAAGAGATTCTTGAACCAGCATTGTTAGTGTTCATAAATTAGAACCTTTTATCACTTTTGCTGCTTTAGTGTTGATACTAAGTACTAAATTACTTTAATAGCATAATGACTACAGAGAATGAAGCAGAGAACAAGATTATCCCATAAATGACAAAATAACAGAAAAATCTTCAAGGAGCCAAGAGCAGAAAGAATCCTAAATTCTTACCTTGCTGAGTTCAATATACTTCTTTGCTTCTCCACTTGCACAGGTTACAGATGTTTTTTTACTGAGCAAAGCTGCTTTAGACCCTTTGATTTTAAGGGAATGATACGGAGGAACAAGTGATCCAGTTTGTGTCAGCTTGGACTGGAACAATTGATTGATGACCACATTTTCACTAGCTAGAAATAAAAAAAAGAGAGAGAAATGCATGAAGATAAAATATAAATTAGAAAAGTATTTGTCAGTAAAAAGACACAGTAGGAGAGAATTAAATAAGTAAACCTAAAACAAATGGACAAATCGAAAAATGAGCATTAACAAAGTTATAAAAGGGAATTCAGTATCTGAAAATAGTAACACTATTTTTAACGTATTTAGGTCCTGTGCCGAACAAATAGAGGGCATAAACCAAAACCTTTCACATGATTCTGTCTAAACTTAATTACTTATAGGATCATCACTTCTGAATTTTGCTCCATTACAGACTTTCAATTTATCCACCTATTAAAGCAATGTAGGAGATGAGTTCTGCACAATTTCCTAACATGTATTATTTGGAAACAATCAAGGCACTTGACAGAAATAAATTATAGACACTCATTGCACTAAAGAATTATATATACACAAAATATGAGAAGGAATTAAAAAAAAAGGCAAGGTGAAGGACAGAAATGTAGAAAATTTTGATTTCTCCACACAAAGACCACACTTAAAATAATTTACAGAAAAAATACAATGCCATACATATATATTATTACTTGTACAAAATAAATATAAATCCAAGAGGTGCTGCTAAACAAACAAACAAAAAATCTGAATTTTATGGCAGGTAGTATACTTTATTCTAATTTCAGTCTAAATATCCTTTATGAATTTATGGTCACAGGGTTTTTAAGATGACCATGATAATTACATGCTGCTTGCACTTCCACAGCACCAATAAGTGTTACAGACTCGTTGTGTGATACATCCTTAACCATGTTGATTTGTTGTTACTTTTTTTTTTTTTAAGAACTGGCAAACTGGCATTAGGATCACATCCATCATATGCATAAACAAACAAAAAACCTAGAAAGCGGAATGAGATAAGCATCATAAATAATAGTTTAGCATAGCAGGTAAAAATCTCTCTTTGCTTTTTAATAGCTGTTATAGATTTCTTACTATATGCTTAAATGCAACAGATTTATTTGCCTTTTTCTGTGGAGATTACTATTCCTTACTTAACATGAACATTAAAATTATGAGTAAAATATGGAAACAGATAATTAAAATTATTTCAGCACAATCAGTGGGCATCAATACCCACATGTTTAAAATGTAAGAAGTAGGATTAGGACAGGAATAGAAATTATATCTTTCAAATTAAAACAGATAGATCCCGTGTCAATAGTCTCTTGTGATGATTTTCTGGCAGGTATGTTCCACATTCTTATACATATATACAAATTACTTTAATGTCAATTTAGTGAAAAGTCTGATTCAGGAAACAAAATTCAATGAAAATCAAAGGAAGCATGCACTTAAGTTATACACCTGCACAACTTTTGAAAGTGACTCTAAAGGAAACATGTCACTGGCGATCAACAGGTTTTAAGCCTAAGTCACTTTAAAAAGAAGGAACTTAGCCCTTAAATGACTTACATGTTTGTAAATACTCTGCCCACAGAATTTTTCCATTACTTATAATTGTTATTATTATGACTTCTCAGTTGTATATATACTCACCCTCATCATATTTAACCTTTTATATGCAATTCAATCCAATCCAATCCTCCATTCTTGCCTTTTAACAGTTGCACAGCTGATTACACAAAATAGCAAAGAAAGTGCAAAAAGGGACTATGTGAGAGAATGGAAGAATGCTCTCTCTCGTTGAACCTATTGGAAGTTGTCATATCTGCTTTTTGGCAGATTATCATATATATTCCAAGTAATGAGAACTGTAATATCTCTAAAACTATGATCAATAGTCTTATATTCAAGATAGTTTCTTTAATTTCTTTCTTCATCTGGAATTTTAGACATACTTTGTGTGTAGAATGTGTCAATTATTTTGTTAGGGAGCTTGGCCAATTTTACAGTAAAATTGCTAAAATTCAGTACATTTTAACAGTAAGCCCCTATTTCTAAGGAAATAAATATAAGTATATAATATATTAAGCAAAAAACACTACAGTGGTTGGAGACAAGACAAAAGACATCTTAGGGTGCACTGGCATTTCCCTGAGGAAAATGTTTTGTTTTTCCTCTCCAGAAAGGGGAAATGATACAGGTTTTCATTAATTCAATAATGAACCATTAATTATGATTAATCAATTAATTAATCTGTTGCATTATTATTATTAGGCATAATTTTACAATATGCGCGCTTAAAGGCATTTAATTTTGCATTTCAATGGGCATTTATATCTATTCACTGAAAAACATAAGAACGCCCACAAGTTACTGCGTTTAGAAGGGTACTCAAGCAATAGAGCACATCCCACTGGGGCCTCTGTTTTGAGAGCCTAATTTCCTTCCCCTATTTTGAGTTTTATTTTGGCTTTAATTCATACTAATAATCTTCTGTAAGTCATTCTCAGCCATTATACTACACCTTCTTGTTATTTAGATCACATCACATGATAAAGATGCTTTATGTTCATGAATTTAAATGCTTTTAAATTAGAGCAAATTTCAAACAATACTGTACATAAATACTTCATAAAGATGAGGGTGACTTTTTTTTACTGGAAATAAAATATATATAAATGTCTCTTTAAACTAAAATGAAAATTAAAATCTAGTCATAATATCTTGATTTCTAATAACAGTAACCACAAAAGCATTTACTTACTTTTCATTACAAAAATGAGATTTTGTGAAAGGGAATCTTTATTTTTTTCTATCGCACCAGCAATTTCATATGTAACCTATAATAAAATATTGTGACATCATTAGTAATGACCAATGCATCTTTTAAAAGTCTTACAGCAGTAGCAATGAAGCTATGGTTTTTTCCACTCAGCAGTTAAAGGTTGCCACCAGGTAGTATCTTTTGGCATCTTCTAAGTGCCTACAATGCTGACCAGAAGAACCTGTTGTTCAATATCATGTGCCTCTGCAAGTATACAGATATTTCAGTGGACTGATTTTAAAACATTTCCACAATGTGAGACTTTGAATCAAATATGTACTGTGAAGCAGGAGACAGCTTCCTAAAGAACGCTTTCCTTGTAGGATAAGCAAGCCACTCCCAGTTCACCCATCTCCTTGTCAATGGGAAACTGTTCCCACTAATCATGACAAAGCAATCTGAGTCCAAACCCACACTCAGGACAAGTTCCAAACATTGATATATCCTCTGGAGGTCAGTTCAGTTAATGGATTATAAACAAATCCCATTTACGCTTCTAACAACTATGCCCATAAAGATTTTGTGTCACCTCAGTTGCCTGATGTTGGGATTTCAGTAACAGACAGCTGGATTGTCTCTGCATCGGTCATCTGACTGCAGATTAATTCTAACACATGTGCTAGACACTCCAGAAATTAAGCAAAATCCAAGTACTAAGCAGAGGTGCTGAGGGTACATACAAAATGAAGAAATACAACCAAATATCTCTTTTAATACTGAGCCCATCCCTGAAGACACTGTATGGAAAAGGAGCACTAAGATAGGAAAGTAGGTGTTTTTTTGTTTTTTTTTAAACTGTACATAGGCAAGGAAAAAACAACTAGTTACTTTACAGACTAGATATAAGAAGCTCTGGCTTGCACAGTAGTAGAACTCAAAGGGAATTTTTAAGTTAAAAAGGAAGAAAATTATAGATTTCAGTACTTGCATGGTTGGCAGATATTAATGGGAACTTAGAATATAGTTCAGTTTTATTTACCTTGGGACCATGTTTCTATCTAAAGTCTTCTTTAATTTTTTGTATTTGATCTATATTCTAAACCCCTTAGGTGTTTGGGGAAATTTTATCCTTGTACATTTAATAAAGCCGTAAATATATAATTAAGATTAGTAACACTAATCAGTGCATTAATTTTCCATTGGGTCATTCAGCAATTATGCAATGTTATCTTGCTCACAAAAGAAATTATGTGACTTGGAAGTGTATAATCTGTTGGACTAAGTAATTGTCAAATGATGTAATTACTATGGCATCTGACATGAACAAGGTATAACAAGAGAATTATGGTTCCTTTCCATGACAGATGCAATGTTATGTATTTTCTAATTGCATTTCCTAAGAACATATAACACCGTTAGCAAACTATTAGAATACTTTAAGTATACTATTCAAAGCTTTTAGTGTACTCATCATAAATGTTGTGCCATATTGGTCCATAAAAGGTAGTTAACAGAAATTATATGACAAATCCATAATGCCGGTTCCTAATTGAGCGTCTTGGGCTTTGACTAAATTAGAAGAAGAGATTTAGTATTGGTGGGAAGAGTAGGTAAGTACAGCAGTGGGAGATACTGTATTATGATTAATTGCCTAGATTGAAACAGGGAGAAGTTTCAATATTAATGCTTGTATAATACATCACAAACTTCTAGAACTATATTCATAAGATAAATTTTATATCACATAAAATAGATAAAAGTTAGGAAGATTCCCTATTATAAAGAAATTGCTAACACTCTAAACAATTTTCCCATAGACTTGGTAAATTAATTCACTGTCTAAAGACATGAAAACCCACTCAATGAAATTACACTCTAGGGCTCCATAGTCACTGCCAGTCACAAAAAGTAGAAGAAGAAATAAGTCCTATTCCAGCTGCCAATTTTGTTGATTTACTCTTGCCCTCGTCAGAGGTGGCAAACTACACGGCACCTAAAGCATATATATTTCCCTCAGTTTTCTTCCACTGTGTTTGTAAAATTAACCTGGCCCAAACTCTGTACTGGCTGGCACTCAAGCATAGTGGATAGTTATTATGGGGAGGCAATAAACAAGCAAATACAGTATGCTTTAGACAGGAAACGTGCACTCACTTAGATAATGGTTCCAGTATTATAAAACATATTCCTTATTGTCACTCCTATGTGGGAAGATAGACAGAGCTGGAGCTAAAGGCCATCTTGCCCCTGATGAATTACAGCTGTGTTAATCACCAAAGAGTGGGAACAGCCTTGCCCTCCCAGCTCTGGGTGTGATAAAGAGTGAGTTGGGTGGTAGAGAGTCACTTGGAGTCTGCTGGCCGTGCTGTGAGGAGGAAGGGCCAGGAGGTGGGGCAAGGGACAGATCAGGTGAGCCCCTGTACGAGGGACAGACAGGGTCAGGTGGCCATGCCAGGGACAGGAAGGAGTGAGCTGGAACTGCAGAAGGAAGAGAGAAGAAGGAGAGAAAGAGCCAGAGCTGTGTGGAGCTGCCCATGGGAAGCTACATAGGAAAGGTATGAAAGACTTTTAGATAACAAGGTGCATTTTATTTCATTATAAGAGATTAAAAGAAAATGGAATTGGTTTTTTTTTTCCTTCTACCTTTAAATTCATGAAGGAAGAGAGCTTAACATAAGTCATAATGGGTATGGCCATTCTAGTCCTGAATATTTAGAGAAAGCTATTGAGGATTATTTCCATTCTGCCAGCCACCAGCTCCTCTCTCAGCTTCTAGGGCTCTGCCCATGAAGGCACACTTGATCTGCAGGTTATCTCTCCTTTGTGTTTAGTATCTCTTGATTCATTTCCTCCTCAAATCTGTTTCCAGATCTCATTAACATTTCCAGTACCTTTTAAGACTCTGTGTCAAGGAGTCTCACCAATTGCTAAGTATGAGGAAAAAAACAACCCCTAATTTTATTTATTTTTCACATGTTTTCTGTTTGTTTCTGTTAGCATAGCTGGTTTTAATCCCATAATAACTACCAGACACAAGTAAGAGGTAAAACACCCAGAGAACAGGAGACTCACCAGACATGCACAGACCTGATTTTGGGAACTGTATATTCCTCTTATTATTTTACATATTCTTGCTTCTTTGCTTCACTAACTATCTTCATGCCAGAAAATCAGAAGACTGTATGTATTTTCTTCTGAACTAGAGTATCCTCTCTCACAACATCTGACTTGCTTAAGGGATTTTCTACAGGTTTACTGAATATTCCAATATACTGTATCAACAGGACTGCCTTTTCACATAGTTTTCGTCAATTCCTTAGAAGGTTCTGGTTTTTTTGGCAAGTAATTTTCATATTTTGTGATAGGGCAAAGAAGTTCATGGTTAATGACAGATTTGGCAGAAACCTTAAAACAAGCTAGGAAAATGTACCTGGAATATCAAGAACAATTTGGCTACATTCCCAGCTAAAAATGAAAATTTTACTATTTTAATAGCAAAAGATAACTCAGAAACTCAATTTTGCCTGTGTTGTAAATATTAGCTAATAAGAAAGTAAGTAGTTCATGTAGCAAAAGAGAAATTTTTGAGAACATGTCTAAGGATGATATAGTGCACAGAGAGGCACTTTTAGTTGCTCATTTTCTGCCAGTACTTGAATGTGAGTGATGCACTTGCATGTACAGGGTCAACGGGTTTATAAACTCCCCAAAATAAGTCTTGTAAAGCAATAAGTGAACTAAATAATTTTATAGTCTGTCAAGTCTTGTTCTAACACTGTGATAGAATAGCATTTTGAAAGAAGGAAGTATTTAGAAACAAAATAGACAGATGGGGGAAAGTGAAAATTTCAGTAAGTTAAAATCCCAAATCAAGACTTACAGAGAGAGAGAAAGGGAGAAAAAGCAACACTGTTTTGCTTCTGTGAAAACCAGAATCTATGTCAAGTAATTTTTATAGGCCTTGGTACAGCTTGGATTAGATTGATTTGATTTTTGTGTCTGGGGATTCAGCCTGGGGGGAAAATGGTGAAAAGGAAAGCATCCTTATTGATTAATCCACCTCCTTCTGCCTTTTGATTTAGAGGTTCCGTTTCAGAGTCTGCCTGGGATATACAAGGCATTTCAAAGAAGACAGCCTTGGTGAAGGTGAGCTGACAGGTATTTTTGATGTGCAGGTAGTTGAGAAATGAAAGACATTGATCTGCACTTAAAGGAACGTTGCATGCACTGGTTTATAGAGCAAAGAAGTTGATCTTTGGGTCTGGTCAGTTTATTACAGTACGAAAAGTCAAAACAGTGGCAAGGTAAACAGTGACAAGGGACTTATCTCATTTGTTAATTCAAGTTTAATTTTAACAGCAGAAAGTTTAAATTATGATAATGTATTATTCAGATCACATGAACAATGGGGCAAATAGCTAATTATATCAAATATTAAATATCACTATGAGATAAAGCTGTGTCTCTTGGCACTGTGCTAAGACAACATATTTATGATTTACTTACTGATATGTTAATTCTTCCACAAAACTTATAAAAATAGCTTTGAGCCCTTGAGAAAGTTCAATGATGGAAATGTTATTCTTCAAAAATCAAGGCTATTGATATGTCCAACAGTTCAAAGATATAATTTCATGAGAAGCCCTTCCTTAAGCGAGAGCCCACAATGTAAATATTAATGTTATCAATAAATGAACCTAGAAATTCAGATTCTTAGGATAGATTTAGCTGATGATCAGATGCACCCATGAAACACTTTGCTACTTCAAGGCAAGCTTGCAAGGTGTAGCATGTGCCTCTTCCCCCACAATCAGTCTCTGTGAGAAGCATTTCAGCATACCCACAGTCATATCAGGCATCAGAAACAAAGCAATGCCCCAGATGAGCAGAAGTTTTCTGGAAAAAATCAGACTGCCAGTATTCAGAGAAATGTGTTAAACAATGTTCAGATAAAGCCTTTCACTAGGATTTTTTTTTTATTTTCTTTTTTTTAGTTATAACCCCCCTAAATCATTCTTTTACCTTCTGCCTGAACAAAACAGATAAGTTTTTTGTTTTACAGCACTCAGATACCAAGACATTAAACAGCTCTTAGAAAAGACTCATAATGTGTCAAGGCATTGTAGGATTCTGTTCAGCTGTAAAATTAAAACTAGGAGATAATGTAAAATACTTTATATGATAAAGTACTGATGCTCACAGTGGCCCTTGCTAAGCATGTGTTCATGTGTGTTCACAAGCAATATATCATATTGCTCATGCAGAAAAAGACAGGTTTAATCTTGTTCAGGAATAATAGCAAGATTCAAAAGAAATGAGGCAAAATTAATTTTCTCCCTTCCACTGGATTATTTTGTCACATTTGTGTAAAATTAATTCTCAGATTCCACTAAAATATCTGATCCCGGTGCTGATTTCTTCCATGTGCAGAAGTTAACTCGGGCATATTTTTCATCTTTCTTCCCTCCAAAACAGACAAGAAAACAAGAAAAAATCCAAGGTCTCTCACAATGGTATCATACACTTGGACTTCCTTGAAGTATTGATTCAGCCAGAAAATTAAGTATGGTTTCCAAATTATTTGGGTTTATTTTCCCCCTTACATGCCACTTTGAGCCTCCTGTATATTCTTTGTCTCAATTCAACATCCTGCTTTCTTTCTTTTACTTCTGACCCATTTTCTCTTCTCTTTTTCTCTCAGTATTGCTTTTTCTGGCATAGTTTAAGGCTCATTATGCTTGGATCAATAATACAGCATATTTAGTCTTAGGAAAAGTTGCTGAACAAGAAAGTTAAGGGAATGGGCAGTACCTCCCATGACAATTCATGACACATTCAATTAAAAAAGACTTGATAGTAGAAGAAAAGATAATTTTTCTACCTGTATCCTGATGCAAAATTTCACCACATATGAATGTGTTAGAGGTTGTTAAAACTGCATGGACACATCTGTATAAGCTGTAATTATTGCAAAGTATAAAGCTAGATATATCACTCTTGTTCACAAAAAGTTGTCTGTCAATCTCAGTTAAACATAAAAAAGTAGGTCTTTTCAGTGAGGAAGCTTTTTGTAATAATTGCATTTTCCATTTTAACTGCAATTCTTATTTGCTAAAATAGCTACTGCAAGTGTCTGAGTAAAGAAATGAACCTAATTAATTCTGGCCTTTGACCTAAATCCATACACTACTGATGAAAAGTAGCCTGAATTACAAGGGTCCTAAGTGGTTCATACCAGAGCCAACACAGAATGTTAGCTTTATTCCAACACAGAGCCTGCTGCATTCAGTGTGACTTCCTCCTCAATGAGGACTTTCATGTTTGATTACCTGTCACAATTTACTGGTAATTCTTTCTCTACCCACTGGGTCTGATTCATCTTCCAGTTATACTCACGTAAATTCAGACAAGCTTTACCAAGTTAAAGGAGAAAAAATCAGTGAAAAATTGTAGTAAGACTAAACTTATGACCCCTTGTTTTAAATTTGGAGATTTCTGAAGGCAGCAATGAAGGGTAAGATTGCTCCATACTTCAATTATGTTAGACCCATTTAATTGATATCAAATAAAAACGGGTCTCAAAACCTGCCAAACTATATTGATACTTTATATATGAAATTATTATTTTTGAGTACCAATAAATCCTTATATACTTAAAAGCCTCATCCTTTATAAATTTTCATAAATCATATGTCACCACTGACTTCTATAGAAAGCTACTAAATGTAGTGATAGCACAATCTAAAGGACAGTATCAGCAGTTTTAAAATCTGAGTTTTTCCTATTCAGGTTCTCAACACATGAAGACATACTAGTCTCAGAATAAACTCAATTTGTGTCATTAAGTACAGTCACACTATCATCAAAGTTTTATATAAATACATATGAAATACTGGCAATTTCAATCTATGATAGCGGGATAACAGTCCCACAAGATACCAAAAATGCAAGTGCCTTTAAGGATTTAGCTCAATTACTATTGAAGCAAGGAGAGTTAAGCAGTTGCAAGAGGACTTTTTGTCTTGGCAGGGCTAAGCATTGTAAGATGCAAAGAGCAACCTGCCTGGAATAGTTCCTTGGCCAATGTAAATCAAAGGATCTCCACTGACTTTGAAAGAATGTGTGGATTTACATTACTTGAAGAGATGTCTATTTGTTCATGCTGTTGGATTAAATGTCATTACTATTATTAGGAAAAGGTCAAACCAAGTGTCTATGTTATAAATCAAAAATCTAAGCAACCATGCAAGACTAAAATACATGTTAATGAAAAGTGTCCTCTTTACCACTCACAGTTTAACTTTCAGAACAAGGCACATGAAATACTGGTCTTAACAAATCTTCTGAATGCTTCTTCAGAGAATAAGGCAAAGAATTTTTCTACCTGTATCCTGATGCAAAATTTCACCACATATGAATGTGTTAGAGGTTGTTAAAACTGCATGGACACATCTGTATAAGCTGTAATTATTGCAAAGTATAAAGCTAGATATATCACTCTTGTTCACAAAAAGTTGTCTGTCAATCTCAGTTAAACATAAAAAAGTAGGTCTTTTCAGTGAGGAAGCTTTTTGTAATAATCGCATTTTCCATTTTAACTGCAAAAAATTTTGAAGAAATTTGTTTATTATTCTGGTTGTGATTTTAATGTAGATACTTTGTTGCTGCTTCCATGTTGAGTTTTGGGGTGTGGAACCTTTCTGAGCTCTTACAATAAATTTGTATAAACAGAATGGCTCTAAAAAATACTTATGTAACAAGTATAAAAAGTTTATAAATTAAATTAGACATCTGAATTTCATGGCCAGTTCTTTATTCCATCACTTGAAGTCCTGGTAACTTTCACAAAATCTTGGTTGTACTGTTATCTAACCACTGTGTGCCCACATTCCTAATGACAAGTCCCAGTAGTGGAGGCATTCAAACCACTTAACTTCAGCAAATAAGTTGATTCTAAGTAGAAGGCCTTGTGATGAAAGAAGAACCTACAGGGAGTTATTCAGAGTATTTGGGTTAGGAACTTAAGCACTACTCAAATAGTCCTTTCCATAATGACCACAATTCTATCATTGGGCAGGAAAAAACTCAAGGCTTCCATGAGCTTCATTTCCAAATGGGGAGCCAAACAATAGATCTGTCTCTATTTATATCACTGTCAGACTATTAAAAAAAAAATACTATCCCTTTAAACACATATCTAACTTGCTTGCTTGTACATGATTGTGGGGACATTGTGAAAATATGAAATATTGGAAAGGAAAGGGTAAGAAGCTTATTTAAGGAACTGATTCCACTATTCTTGTGAATGCTACAGGCAGGGGAATAAAAAAATATTAATCTAATTTTACAGTCATGCTGATAGACATTTAGCATGTTCTGGGGTTTTTGTAGGAAAAAAGATAGTATGACTACTAACAGAAAAAGTGGGGGGTTTGTTTTTGATTTTTTTACCAGATTCACATTGGTAACCTAGGTACCTACATATATAGCAGAGGAGCTACAGGGAACCTGTACTGTTCTGGAACCATATCTGCATGCAAAGTGAAGCCAACTAAAATGGCATTAAACATTTATGCTGAGGGATCTGAATCACCCCCTTCTACACTAGATGCTTACAAGGAAGACAAAATTTAGGAGCCAGGACTAGGTAGCCCTGCATGCTGTGATGTAAACTACATATTTTATACACTAGATACGGCATTGAGACTCTAAGGTGTGTCCTCTGAAAATTTAGCACTTGACACTGAAATCCTATTTGTAGCCAGGAGTTGGAGAAGCCATGTAAAGTTTTGTTTTGTTTAATTTTTTCATTAACTGCATATAAATGGTATTCAAACAACTTACCCTCCCAGCATAATGCATAACAGTGAAGGTGGAGCCCAGATCCTTTGGGGCAAGGTTACCATTGCCATCTTTTGTGGAGGAATAGACTGTATTTGTATCTGATGTATCCAGGTAAGACTGAATGCGTTTAGAAAGACTCTGTTCCACTGACCAAATAGATTGGCTTTCTTCATCCAGCATGGACAAAAAGCCTGATGGTTTCTGAAATAAAAAATAGATTTTTCTCATTTTATACAGGGCAATAGAATTTCAGTTGTTCCCTGTAGAGTAACACAACCTGTAATTTAGTAAACAGAAAAATACATCACCTCAAAAACCAGGAAAAATTTAAAATATTTTGATAAGTGTTCAAGGCTGGCTTTTCCATAAGAAATGTATTTTCTATAAGAAACAGTATTTCAGTTGTCAAAATTGATCACAGCTGATGATTAGGTAGAAACTGATTGTGTTACTTGCTCCTTAAAAGTTGTCCAGAAACTGTCTTCAGGCCCTGAAGAAACCATCAGGCTCACGACAGAGCCCAACCAGTCCTAGGGCAGCACAGCTGCTGTGCCACCATACACAGATGAGACACATGAACCACTACAGGCAGGGGGGTTCTGCTGCATCTTCCTCAGCCCTGCTCTGTTTGTAAGGTCTGTGAGCCACTGAGCCGTGGCCTCTGACCCATAAGCCTGTCTCAAGATTCACAAATTGGAAAATGCAAACCAAAGTTTGTAATAGCCTAACATGCACAGACTGTGTAAGAATATACATGGGGTAAAATGGATCTGGAAACTACCTGAAAGAAAAAATCCAAGACTGCAGTATGGTTACCAGGAGAATACACTGTTTCCATGGCAACTCCCTCTTGTACACATTCTGCTTGCTCTTGTAGGAAAAGCACTTCATTGATGTACTGGTGTATCTTCTCATTGGTCATGTTGACACACAGCTATTATAAAATCAAGAAAAAAATGAGTGTTAGATGTTTACTGGATAATTCATCGATGTAGGTTTTACTGCATGTCTAATATCAAATTTGAAGAAGTGTCAATCCAAAATATGGTATCTCTTGGTAGAACAGAGATTTAGGAAGGCCCTAGAGAAATTTAGGTTTTAACAACTATTACTATTAAATTGGGAATACACAGTTTTCTGCCTGCATAGTTCATTGTGAATTCCACATAACAGTTATCAAATATCAGCATTATCAAATACAGTGGAAATTTACACTAATTCCATTGAATGAAGAAGGGTAACTCTACATATAAATTGGTATATTTAATATTCTTCTGTCTTTTATATCCAGGAAGATTATACAAATACAATGTGCGTTTAGGAAAAAAAAAGACCACAAACCTACATAATTGTTTAAGATTCTGAGTTTGTAGTTAGTTCAGTGCTAACAAAGACAAAACTCTGTTTCCACATATAATGCCACTGAAGTCTAAAGCAGTCTCTAAAGAGCTCATTGCGTTTTACCAAAACATGTAAACCACCACATTTTACTAGATACTTCTCTCCATTTTATACATATTCTAAGGGAAGGTTGGGAAGAAAATGGTGTTCCATAGAAAACTTCAACATTTGGAGAGAAAAGTTTCTAAAATATATTCTTTGTTTGGCTTATAGGATGTAAAACTAAACAGATTCACAGAAATCTGATTTCAATTCAAAAGTGGTGGTAGTTGTAGCAGCTTATTTGTGTGCTTTTGTATTTTTTTCAAAGCTCACCTGCTAAAATAAGTAAATATTTAATAACATTGTGGAATAAATGTTTAAACTGTTTTTCTGGTTGTTTTTTTTTTTACATTACAGTGGAAATTTTAGTTGAAAATTTGAAAAACTCCTCCTATGCATTAAACCTCCTCCTTAGACATTAACTATGACTAAGAAATTAAAAAAACAGAGACTCCTAAAAGGGTGTAAGAACATATGAGGAGTGATGAAAGGGATGCCTGCATGCATTTTCTTTTCAGTCTAAACTAGCCACAGTCACATATTTGTGTTGGCCAGCCATTAACTATATCTTCTGTGAATAAAGTGTGTAAAAGCAATTCTACCCCCAAGTCATATTAAAAGGTATGAAATATTTAGACCAATCCTAAAATCACATGGTTTAACATCCAGATGAGGGAAGAGAACCCAAGTAATGTGTAAGAGTTACCTGAATTTTCCATTAACACCTCCTGTTAGTATAGCCAACTAGTACTTGCTGTACAATAAAACAGACTAGTGTGAAAAACAGCAAGAAGAAGTGAGACAAAGCTCATTTTACAACCAAATGTCTATTAACTGTCTTTACTAATGCACGATAGTGCAGACAAAAGACAGCCTCGAATAAACCCAGTATTTCTTTAAAGTGGGATTTAGAAACATTCAGATTGTTATCTTATTACAATAGAAGTATACAACCGACTTCCAGTATTTACTTATTTTAGGGAAAAGACAGCTTTTTTTAACTCTGTGGCAGGCAAAATGTGCTTTACTGATCACTTCTGGAATTCTATTACAAAATCTTTCCAGAAGCTTGTTAACATCATTTTATAAGGCAGACAAGCTTACACTTTGGAGAATATGATAAAGCCTTAAAACGACGCATGCTGTATATATCTTTATTTGCAGGTGACTTATTTAGAGAACCAGGTCATTCAACTTTAGAAAGGTGTATTTTACAATAAAAAAAGCTGTCCAAATTCCTATAAACTCAGGCCTACTTTTTATCACGAGCCAATCTCTTAAAATACATTTTTTAAAAAGTATTTGAGAGCCTGACTGTGCAGCAAAATTATTGAACTACACAATTTGAGACAAAGGGAATATTGTCTTAGACACATCTAAAAAAGATCTGATACACAGCATTGGTTTTCAGTAGCAAAAATAAAAGGAGTAGTATTCTGTTAAAACATTCATACATAGTATGCTTAGATGGTAAAGAAAAAAACAAGTTTTAAAATCCTACCAACCAGTGTATTGTGGCATACACTGGGGTGCTTCTTAGAACACAAGCAACATTGCCACCCAGACTGGCAGACTTGCCACAGTGCCACTGAGGTACTGCAAAGCAGAGCAGAAAGCGGCTCAAGCACTTGTGCAAACTGCAAACTGCTAGAGCAGTGGCTGAGAGAACAGCTCTGCAGAACGAGAACCAGGACACCAGCCAGGGACTGCTGGAAAGCAACACATTCTGATCAGATCTTTCTCCATTTCCGTGTTTTATAAAACCTGCTAGAGAAAGGTAATAAAATGAAAATTTCAAATCAAAAGCTTGGCACAGGTTGACATAATAGTTAAAGCAGCTGGAATGTAGATATGGGATGAATATGAACTAAACTAGCTTTGCAAACCCAAATTCTTTTGCTTCATGTCTTGCAGTTATTATATAAAACAATGCTGTACTTTCTGTCCAAAGATTTGAAAAGTCCATAGAACCACATTTTTTAAAAATATGGTTAACTGTACTCTTGTAAATTAGATGGTAGTATAACAGTAATTAAAAAATAACCCAAACAATCTCAAATAGATTTTTACCTAAAACAAATCTTTGGGGAATACCTTTATGAATTTGCTTTACCTAGCAATATTACTCAACATTACCTATGGTACTTTTTGTCATTAAACATTGTTAAATTGTTCTTGATATGCATCTCATGGACTTCATATTGTGTCTTCTAAGTATTTCTCTTTCTACCAATCATTTTTACATTAACTCACTATCACTTCTCAGTGAAAATAAATACACCGTATATTTGTCCATCTTCTCTAAGATGTCCTTTTAGAATATTATTAGAAGAAAAAAATATTCCTCTTCAAGTATTAAAAAAAACAACAACAACAAAAAAAAACCCCAACCAACCAACCAAAAAAAAAAAAAAACTTAAACGAAAAAAACCCCATAACTTGCAGCACCATCCAAATTGTAGATCTGGGAAAATAATATAGTGGCATTTGGTAAAAATAGTAAGTATTCATCACATTAGACAGTGTTAACTTGATCTCTCTTCTTTTACCACATTTGACCAGTTAGTATAACTAAGTACATTCCAAATTAAAATTAAGGTAGAATACCAAAATCGTACTGTGCTCTGAAGACAGAAAAGCACCCATGACTAATGAAATTTTCCTGCTCTTCACTCTATTCAATTTTAAGGCTCTTATGCCTATTCGAAAAAGGCATTACCAAAGATGGAAATTTGTGGAAAGCAAACTTGGTGACTGTCAATCAGTGAGGGAAAGATGGATGCAAAGACCCTTTAGAAATGCTCATTTATATCCTTTGGTCATGCAGAAGGATTAACTCTCCCAAGGAATGTGTATTCAGAGCATGGAGTAAAGCTTACACCTGTCATTTCAACACATCTATCAGGCTTTAATTTACGGGTTGAGATGATGAAGTTATAACATCAAATTTAACCTGCAAGGAGGTGCCCTAGCCTTTCTCAAAACTGTAATTTCTAAGATAATGAAACACAGAATCATCTTTTTTCTGAGGCTGGACTCAGAATAAACCTAAGCTTGACACTTACCTATTTTTAAGAAGTATCTTGTATGCTGTTCCCCTTTGTATCTGCTACCCAAACATTTCAACATCCTTTTCCTCATGTATAGTACCCATGAGAAGGTTTCTAAGGAATGGATAACAAAACTACAACCACTGTATTTCTTTCTTTGTCTTTTGGGGTTAATAGGATCTAACACAGCTTTCCTGTTCTCCATGCAGCTCCAACACAAATTCAGACATAGTCCTTCTACCTCTGTCAGAAGATCTTTAATTCAATGGGACTCTGTGTCATCTCTGGGATCAGCTGCCATTACCTGGTCTGTGTTCCTCAAGTGACGTAAAAGAGAGGCTGGTGATATATTGAAACTTTGCTACAGGTAGCTGGCACCTGAGAAGCCTTCTGCAAAGGAGGGTCTGAAACACTCCTCAAAAATAGGGACAATTTCAATACAAACTGAATAGCCCCCCACTGGCTTTTGTACATATGAAAGTATTAAACAAGCAAACCAACAAAAAAACCCATAGTAACAACAATTTTTCCCTGGAAGACTTTGGAATTGTTCTGAAAAAAATAGTTCTAAACTACTTTTTCACTCAGAATGCTGGCCAGAAACTAAGTACTATGAGATAAAAAAGAATGTTACTGTGGAAAAGTAAGATTTCAATTAAAAGTTGTTGTGCAGTATTTCACCAATCAATCACAAACTAAACTGAGCTGGGAATCTCAATTTGAGATAAATTATTTTACTGTTGGCTACAAAATGTCTACTGTAAAAGAATAAAAAATAATTATTTTAATGTCAGGTACATGATAAGCCAGCTTTAAAGTGAAGTAACACTGGTCTTCCAGTGGCTGACTGGAACACTGGACACATAATAGTGCTCTGCATAAATGGAAAGAAATGTGTGCACTGGGAAGAAGACCAAAGAGACTAAGAGGGGAGAAGGAGGAGTACACCCTGACAGAAGCCATAAAGAGTGTAAGATCCTCAGGAATTGGGCTGCGGAAGAATGTAAAACACAGGATCTCCAGGCTCTTGAGGGAAGGAATAGGATTTTACAGCACTGCTCAGCTTTTCCTGGGGCCCCCACCCATTCCTTGCTGATGGGCCCAGTTTCAGGTGAGGCCATGGCAGTGCCAGCTTCCAGCTCTTTCTCCAACTGCCTGTGACAGGGTCCCAGCCCTGCCTGGCTGCTTGCCACGTCAGGGCTCCTGATGGGCACTGTCACCAGCCCTGGCTCTGTCCACTAGGCTCCAGGGATGCCGCCCATCAGGGTGGCATGGCCATCCTCTGGGTCCTCCTGCTGCCTGGCTCCCTGCTGCTAAGGATCAGGTGGTTCATGCTGCTCCACAACAAGGTTGTTAAAATCTTCCTGTGCATGGAGGCTAGCAAAACTCTGAATTAAAAATACCACATCATATTTCCTTGCTAAAGACTGAGTTAATATGGTAAGCACTTTCCATCATCCTATGGGGAGTAAGGAACACTCCAGCCCTGGGGACTGCAATGGAAGGTTCAGCATTAAGTCTCTACCTATTAACAAAGCTCAGTGTGCAGCAGCAGCTGCCTATTCCACAGAGGAACACAGAACCCTCCATCTATGCTCTGCACAGGCAAAACCAAAGAGGGTTGATTTCTTTGGTGTAAAACAAAATCTTGAAATGTTCTTTCAGACTGTCCAAATGTAAAAACCTGTGTGTGATCTCCCACCTACTGGCACTGGGACTGTAATGTCTGTAGAAAAGTTACGTCATGTAACGTTTTTCTATTCATATCCATCCATCTTCAAAACAGGCAACATGACCTTACATTCGGACAGCTAGAAGCAGTCTAATGGCTGAGACAGTGCAATTTAATGTAAAAGAACCTGTTATGGTTGTTTTGCCTAGGAAATGTTATATGACAAAAAAGTAGTGGCAGCAAAGTTAACCATAGAAATAACATGCTGAGAAGATAAAATCTACCCCACCTAATAATAAACATAAGTGAAAATTCCAACACAGCTGGGTTCTATGATGTCTTCTGCTTCACCACAGTGACTGAAGTACAGTCCTGAGTGGGGCAGGCAGCGCTCTCTGCTCTCAGAGCCAGCTGGCTCCTCTTGCAGGAGATGAGCTGAACAGAGCTGCCATGGAAGCTGCCATGGAAGCTGTGCCTCTCCCAGAGCTACGCTGTATCACACAGATAATGTATATGTACTTTAATAGGTATGGAGTTGAATGGAAACCAAGAGACACTTGACTGTTCCAGTGACTTGCAGTACTAATTTAGACAAATCACTTATATTTCCTATAAAAAGAATAATAGGAACTTAAGAGGCCTACAGACATAAAATACCATGCAAGAACTAAACACGCAATTTAGCAAGAACTAAATACTTTCTTCAGTTTCTCATTTGAAGTGTATATCAGACATAAGAGGCTACTAGAGTTGTCCATTTAACTTTATTCCATTAGTGTTCTTTGTGATGATTCTGCAACGACAGACTTCCATTTCTGTAGAAAGACCTGACTTTCTGCAGGGGGAAGAAAAGCTACTCTTACTCCTCTAATGTCTGGTTCTTCTGCTATACAATTGCTAATACAATTTTTGTAGAAACAGGTGAGGGAAAATGGTCCAGGTAACTATCCATCCTGCTTATTGTTTGTTATATTCATTGGCCATGAGTTTGTGGTCAGAAATAAACTATCATAAGTATGAAGGTTGTAGCATTACTTGACTGTACTATTTGGAGTTGTGCTGTGAAGGAGCCATAAATAAGATATAACCTAGTTTTAAATTCTACTAGAAGAGAAGCAGACGTCTTCTAGTTTTAAAGGGGTGTATTGAGAAATGACTCCTTCAGACTGTGGCTTCTAAAAACAGAGTTCCCTGCCTTTCAGCTTTTAAATTTCATACCAAAAATCAAAACTCCCCTTGCTATTCTCATTCCACACTTACTTACTTTTATTTCAGAATTAAATGTCCCATTTTTGCTCTTATATCACACATGTTCTATACAATAAAGGCTTACCAATACTCACCAAGTACAAGGAAAGCTGAACACTTATTTAATAATATTTTTTAACTTCTAATGCCTTCTTGTTTACAATGGTCTATAAAAGTTTTCTCTCTACAGGCTGTCAGCCACATCGTTTTGCCTGCAGAATTTTTCAGATTCTTGGTGAAGGCATAATTCATCTTATTTTCCTAGTCCTTTGACAGCTGTCTTCCTTTGCATTGCTCTCGAGTTGTTCCTAGACCAATCCTTCATTTGACTTCAATATTTCAATACTCTAATGCCTTGTCATTCCAAAACATACACAGCAGTAAACAAGTTATTCTATCTAGTTTATCCATCTCTGTTTGCCTGAACCATCTTCAAACACAGTTTATTAAAACTGACATGTGATTTACAATCTTTTTGCTCTCTTAATTATGGCATTAAACTGTCTACCTACCAGCCTCATATAAAGCACGAGAAAGATTCACACAGCTACTTTGAATGTCCGCAGTTTTGGGCAATCAGGAGGTTATAATTTTTATTGAAAACAGTCATAGGTTTTTTTCCAAGAAAGCAGGAAAAACAGATATCACAAACAATGCCTTATCATACACTAATTTGAAAAACAAAACCAAAAATTTTCCCTAAAATTACTTTTTCAATGACATTCTAAAATATGCTAATCTAAATGTGATTAAAAGATAATTTTTATGGCCCCACTGCTGTCTGGTTGTAACATTTAATGCTAACATTCTGCAGTCACAGGCCTTGACACTGGGCATGTTTGCAGACATGATGCAATGTTTTGCATGAGGACCCTATCTGGGCTAACAAGACTCTTTATTGTTAGGGTTAATGAGCCCAGGCAGAACTCTGAACTAGACTAGACTGCAAGAGAGCTCCAGCTTTGAAGTTCAGGCTGTTTGGGGTGAGTCTGCATGATTAGTAGGTACCATGTGGAGATACAAAATGCTGTTCTTCACTGATACTACAGCCTACCACTTCAGGAATCAGGTATGTTAATTACATTATGGAGCTCATGTAAAAAACTCTCACTTCTGCTTTGTCTTTTCAGGAATGCAGTTAAATAGCTTTTGAGAGAAGCTTCTCAGATGATTACTTAATATTATTCAACTAAGTGCATTCAGTCTAGGTGTGGGGACAGTAAGTATCTCTTGAAATGTATTTATTTAGAAAAATTAAAATAGAAATGCAAATAATACTTTGAAATTATCATGTTTGCTACACAGAAATAATAAAATAAATTCCTTTTTACTCATTTTTCTTAGATCTTGTATTTTCTCTTCAAGCATCCTTTGCAGTTATTAAACAGAAAATTACTTACCCCAGAAAACAGAATTCATGGTACTTTATTACGTCTATTGCAGATCTTTTTTGAGTTTTGTGACAAAAAAACAATGTAGAACAGGCTCAAAGGAAAATAACCAGTAAGTCCCAAGATGAACCCATCTCTTTTGAGAAGCATTTAAATTGCATAGAATACTTCATACTTATTAGTCAGGAGACATGGATTTTTTTTTTTTTTCATTTCATATACTCAGTCTGTTAAAATGTTTTTAATTTTTCACTTTATATTTTCCCCTGAAGGTGGGATTCACAATGAGTAAATGATGAGGAATATTGGTGCACATCAATAGTCCTTAATCCAGCAAATGTTCAAGCAAGGTAGAACTGCTTTGATTTTCTTCTGCTGCATTGCAGAATGAATGAACAACTGAACAACAACGTAAACACCTCTTTGAGTGTGTTGTGCAGAGTCACTAATGCTTTCTGAAATATGTAATTCACAAAAGCACTGCTCTTCAGTGATTAATGTTGAAGGTTGGCAAACATCTTTAAAACAGTTTGATGCTTAAAAGAATTTTAAAGCATTAAGTGACATAAATTTCAATTCATTTTCCATGGATGCAATTCAATTTTTTGAAAAGTCACGTTGTAAAGTCACACAGAGGTGAATCTGCCAGTAATGGCACTTAGCATAATGCAGCATTTTCATTTTAGTTTTTCTCCAAGGCATCTGAAGACCTTTTGATCTTTCTTCCAATTCAGTATATTGTCCTTCTACTCACTGATCTAGTTGAAATATAAATACCACAAGCATGAAAACAAACAACACTGTTTTCCTCAGATTGCCTTTCAGTGCTAACACTACCCCTCTTCAAATTCACAATAAATATTTACTATATTATTTTAAAATTTTCAACAACTGTACAAAACCCAGCATATAATTCATACACATATAAGTATAATGGGAAATAATATTTTAAGAGAAAATTTTCACCTTCATGTACATTTTTATTCTGACCAAAACTGGTTAATTAAAGAAATAACAACAGGTACAGTAAATTCAGGAAAGCATCCACACTTGCCTGTTCAAAAGTATTCTTTTGAAATTCTTCAAATCCAAAAATATCTAATACTCCAATTTCAAACACCTGGTCACTGGGGAAAGAAGAGATATTACAGATAATAAGAATTCAAGCAAGTGAATAATACATCTGTTGTTTCTGACAGAAGTATTTCTGTTCTAGGACAAAAGCAGGCTGTATTTCAAAAACATGGATGAAATACACAAGCAGACTATGTATAGAAGGGAATCAAAATTCTACTTGCAACCCATTATACTGAACAGAAATAAAAAAGCAGGGTTAAAGATTGCTTTAGCAACTATGCTAAAAACTAAATTTGTAAGAGAAGGAAAATATCTTAACTTCCTAAAATCAAGTTTCTAAGGATATAGGTACCCGTTTTCTGACATAATGGATAATCTATTTGGGGAAGTTCCAAGAATGCCTGGTTGCACTCAGTTATCCTCTCCTGTTTATGTATCTTTGGCAGCCGGAATTGCTTCTAACAAATAGGCTTCAAGGGAAATCTGTTAAGCACAAGTCCTCTCTGTGTTAGCATCAAGTAGAATTTCTGGGCTCAGGCTGCCCAAAAGGTTACATGCCCCAGGGGAAAGAACAGTCAGGGGTCAGTCCTGAGGAAGGCAGATGTTTCTTCTCTGTGTAAATAAAAGAGTAGTTGTTGATGTTGCATCTAATTTGTTTTGTGTGACTGCATGCATGCAGGGAAGCGATTTTATTGTGGCCAGGTGGAAGGATAAGGGTACAGCAGTCATTGGATTTGGACAGAAGAAATGGGAAAAGGACAGAGGTGTTACTATTCTGTACTTGGGACAGAGTCATTGTAAGCCTGATCTAGAGAGGAAACTAAATTCAGAGCCGTGAGCAAAACTAGTATTTTGGATATTCTGTTGCCTACTTTGCAACAAAAATATTGCAGGCTGCTTGTTCTGAGATCCTTCCATATTTGTTATTCTCCATATTTCAAGTTTCCTCTATGTCTAAATCTCTGTGCATATCAGGCTATAGGTATAAAGGAGAAAAAGGTGAACCACTGTTGAAATACATGAATATAGTTCCATTGCAGTCATTGTAATCCCTACCATGTCATTAGACAAGGATCCAGCCCTCAAAACAAATTCCTATATAGCTAACAAACAAAGTAAAATAATTTGAAAAAAAAAATGCAGACTACAAAGCAAGCTGGGAAAAACAATCCTCAGGGGCAAGCAGAGCCTTTTTCAGAAATCATGCCCAAGAAGTTTGTCTTCATTTCAAAAGCACACTAGTTCAATGCACTACTGATTGTCACAGGACTGGCTGTGTGCGTAAATGTCAGGCATAGATTGTTACATAATAAATCTAGTCCAGAATGGCTTTGTTGGGCAGGGGAGGTTATCAGGAGGTCGATTAGCCTCCAAGGGAACTTCTACAAGAAAAAGCATAAAGCTATATCACCATCTCTATCTCTAGCAATGAATGCATTTTAAATTGGGTTTTCAAATGTAAGCCTCATTCACAACTGCTCCTGATTAGACATGGGGGAGTGTACATTCCTTGTCAGAACAAGTTTTCAACAAAATCTGTCCATTTAGAGAAAGAAAAATTAAATGTTTAAAAACAAACTATGTCAGAGAAACAAATATTGAAAATCCAGAATTATTATGTTATTTAAATGTTTTGGAAAAAAAAAGAGAAGCTTGAAATTTCAGAATGCTTGGTAGGTTTCCACCTTTCCTTTCCTTTCATTTCCTCTTTCCTCTTTCCTCCTTTCTTTTCCTTTCCCATTTATAGGTAACCTTCCTGATAGGAAGGCAAAACATCAACTGCTGTGTAACATTGTACAACAGCTGAAATATTGCATTGCATTTCATAATTTTTAACAACTACTTAATACAGACAAAACAGCTTATCCCTTCTCTGTCTGATTAAATTAATAATTTGAGACTGGATTGTTTACATCCCAGTTGAGTCCATGACTGTTATTTTGTCAAATTAGTCTGTCTTACTTCCCCTCAAGGAATATATAAGCATTTGCATTAGGAAAAGACCAATACAAACTGACTTAATGAATTATTAAAAGTCAGGCAAAACAGGAAGCTAGCTTCCAAAACTCTGGGTAAAAGCCTTAGCAGCCAGCTTATTGCCCACCCCAAATAACATTCCTTATCAAAACTGTGATATTTGTAACAAATAAATTGGCTTGCAAATATACTGGAGACGTATTTGTTGAAGAAAACAAAACATGTCATCTCAGCGTTTTTGTGAACTCCTCTTCATAATTTTGGTCTAGTATTTTTAGGAGATGCACACACCACATTAAAAGAGCTGGAGGTTTTACATAATTAATATCTCGCCTGCGGTGCAAGTATAACAGCACTAAGCTCTGTATCCTCTACAACAGTGACATTTCACTGTTACATTGTGCTGTTTATGTGCAAAATCTCTACAACTATGATAGTATTTTTTTTGTATTAAATTATTGCTCAGATTTTAAAAACTAAAAAAACAACTGAAAACACAACATCCAGATTTAAAGCATTGCTTTATATGTGGTTGCATTACATAATTACTGTGCTCTTTTAATTTTTCTTCTTGTCTTCCTCTTTTTCATATCACTTTTCTTGCCAGAAGGAGGGTCCATATATGTTTTTACTAGATAGCTGTCAATCATATTAATTCCAGCAAAATTACTTTCCTTAAATAATCATAGCAGAGATTCCCAAGGCAACATAAAGCAAGAACGATTCCATGTTAAAAAATGAAAGGGCATGTCATCAGGGTCTAAAAGAACAAATATTAGAAAAAGGCACTTTTTGTTCTGAAAGATTTCTCTTCCTATTTTATGGTTACTAATCATCACTGACACATTTCTTCATTATGTTTCAGATATTTAATATTTACCATGTATAACTAAAAGATCTATGGTTTTAATGAGGACTGAGGGTTTGATTTCAAATTTTAAAAAATTTCCCATGATAGAAAGTAGAAAAAAAAGACTTTCCTAATGTTTGAAGAACTTTTTTATCTCTTATACCAGCACACAGGTGTAAATATTTTTTAAAAAGCAGGGATGTTCACTGTAAGTCATTTTGGTTTTCTAATATGATGAAACAGCATTTCAGCTTACAATATTCTACAGTGTCTTCAGCTTTGCCTTTTTTCCTCAGAACATCTCTGTAAAGATATCCTTATACTCTAGAAATACCTTTTTGATCTTGTATACTTAACAATTGTATTATAAAAAAACTACATAAAAATTCCTGGCAACTCCTAAAAACTATTCACATAGAGAAGACATCCTGTCTGATAATCTACCACCTTGGCAGACATCTTGCATTCATCAAGAGATGCTCTCAAACCATTTGCCATTCCTGGCAAGGTGAACAGAACTCCCTTTACAACACATCTGACCCAGTGCTTCAGACAAACCTACAGAATATTATTTCTTCACTTTTGTTCCATTGCAGATGGCTCTTAGCTCCGAAATCCATAGGGTCCATTCCTCTTGTTATCTTTTGCAATCTGCCAGCATAAAGCAGTGAGATGAATCTGTTGTGGGAAGGTGATCTAATGTGCCTTTTTATCTGCCCAAGATACAACAGTTCCTGCTCTTCCTCCAACTTCTGCCAGTAATGAGAAAGGCTTATGTCTGATCTGGATAAACTGGAAGTGATACTGATTAATGAGGAAATATTTCTCTGATTAGATGAAGTATACAGCCTAGCCTTCAAATGAGGTCCTTCAGAATTCTAATTAAGAAGCCCTCAGTTTTTCCCAGGGGAACAGCTTACACCTGTTGCCACAAACACAGTTCTTGAAGGGAATAGGCTGAATACTTCCAGTTGGATATGTTCACCTCAAACAATTACTAAAGAAAAATAGTTTCTGAAACTTTTGAGGGAGATTTTTCAATAGTCTGAGATTTTTGCTGAGACTTGGTGTCATTGCCATGTCTCTCAGGCATCTTGCTCAACAACTGTAATTTTTCTTTTAATATTACCTTACCCAGGTGTGAGTGGTGCATATAGAGATGATGTCTGGACACATCAGAAAGAAACACTGGTTCCATATATGACAAATACTTTTTTGGGAGGCATAACAGTTAGGCAGGAAAGAAGTATATTTGCCAATGGACTCAAGATCTATAGCTCTTTAATTAGTAGCACACACTCTTCCTCAGCTCTTTCAAGTAAAATTTGTTCTGTGCTGTAAAAAATTGCATTATCTTGTTAAATGAAACATAGAAATTATCCAGAATTAAGCAGATTTCAAATTATGATATGATCCAGCATATTATGTCAGATATTTTGTACTGTTTGTCTGTTTTAAAGATTTCCCTACCTCCACATATAGAAACAATTCTCATTATGCTGTGGGTTCAGGTTCTGAACAGGAAGTTCCTTTCCCTCCTTTCTGCACCCTCTTCAACTGAGTTCAGTAAATAGATAAACAAATGTTTTAGGGTTTTTTTTTCTGATTTTTTTTTTCTGAAGCTGCAAAGATTTCTATTCCAGTATATCTTGTTCCATAAGTCACATGATATACTAAGAATTTTGTAAACGAACATCTGAGATCCTTCCTTTGCCCTGATAAGTATTCCTACTGCTACTCTTTGGCACTATTTGAATTTTCATGGATATGAGTACACAGTCAGAATACAAAAGCTTCCAGAAACTACTTCTTTAGAAATATTCTGTATGCTCTATGTTCAACAGAAATTTATAGTTGACCTGGTGACACAGACAGAAAGCACGACTGAATGCCAGCTTGCTTTGTTTGTCTGAAACGCTGCCACATAAGAATCTAGAATGGGTCAGGTTGGAAGTGACCACAGCGGGTCATCTGGTCCAACCCTCCTGCTCAAGCAGGGTCATCCTGGAGTACATGGCACAGAACTGCATTCAGATGGCTTTTAAATATGTCCAGTGAAAGAGATTCCACAGCTTCTCTGGACAGCCTGCTCCAGTGCACGATCACTCAGTAAAAAAGCTGTTCCTCATATTCAGGTGGAACATTTGCTTCTGCTTGTTGCCTCTTGTAACATTGCTTGGCACCACTGAGCAGAGCCTGGCACCACCTTCTTGACACCCTCCCTTTCAACTTTTATAGACTCACATGAGGTTCCCCCCTCAGTTGTCTCTTCCTGAGACCAAACAGGCCCAACTCTCTCAGACTTTCCTCATAAGAGAGATGCTCCAGTCTCTAAATCATTGCTGTAGCCCTCCACTGTACCTGCTCCAGGAGTTCCATGTCTCTCTTCTTCTCAGGAGCCCAGAACTGGACACAGGACTCCAGATGTGCCTCACCAGGGCTGAGCAGAAGGGCAGGATCACCTCCCTGCTGGCAATGCTCTTCCTGATGTACTCCAGAACACTGTCAGTCCACTTGGCCACAAGGACATGCTGCTGGCTCATGGACAGTTTGTCCTCCAGGACCCCCAGGTCCTTCTCCACAGAGCTGCTTTACAGCAGATCAGCCCCCACCCTGTACTGGTACAGGGGATTGTTCCTCCCCAGGTGCAGGACCCTGCCTTTCTCTGATGAATTTCAAGCAGTTCTTCCCTGCTCATCTGTCCACCCTGTCGAGCCCCTTCTGAGGGGCTGCACAGCACTCTGGGGTATCGGCCACTCCTCACAGCTTTGTGCCCTCAGTGAACCTGCTGAGGAGACATCTACCCCATCATCCAGGCCATGTGTGGATAAGGGAAACAGTGCTGGGCCCAGTAAAGGACACTGAGGGTGGCTGCTACTGAGAGGCCTCCAGCTAGACCAAGGCCCTCTGGGACCGGCTGTCCAGCCAGGCTTTATCTGCAAAATATTTATCAGCTTTTTATCAGGTTTTATCTATAAATAGAAAAAAATATTTTCTAACTAGCTGATAAAACAACATGCCTTCAACTTACTAACAGGCAGGGAACACAGTATCAAGATTTTCTCACGCAAATATACCTAATTAGCTTGTCTTCCATGAAAAATGAAAAAAATAATTCACAAGAATTCACAGGAATACTTAAATCTCCATAAAGAAAAAGCCCTCTTGCAGAATGAGTCAAGAATTGTTAAAACATTACCTTAAGTCATTTCATTACTCATTTAGATCATCAGATCCAACTTTGCCAAAGTGCAATCAATTACATTGAAATGCCACATTAAGGCAACCATGAATCTACAAAGCTGAAAACCAGCATATTTATCCAAATAGAAGTAAACCAGAGTAAACTTTGAAGAGTTAAGAGTCTTAGGAAAAAAATCATGAGACCATTTTGATAATAATGAAATCAGTAGAACAGGAAATCATTATACAGATGAGTGAAGACAAATATCAATAATTAAAAAAGATAATTATAAGCACCTGTGAGAAATGCTAATAGCTTTCTTCTGATCCCACTCTAGGGGCCAATTATGGCAAAATAATTTCTCCATAGTCGATTTTTAAAAAATAATATCGGAATGAATAAAGTAACAAATTTCAGATCTTGCAACCAGCCTAAACTACCATGTAGGGTTATAATTTAATTTAAACAAGATAAAAATATAAGTTTTTATGGATGAGAACAGTATTTCTAAAGGTGTACTATCTCACTTAAAACCATCATTAAAATTCTTGCTTTAAACCTATGGAATAGTATTCCAAAGTAATGAATTTGCTAGATTCTGGCAATGCTTTTTATTCTCTGTACTTCATACCTTTAGAGCTTGGTCTTTGAAGCTTTTCAAAGAATCATCTCCCCTTTGCTTAAATCTAATAATAATAATTTCTTTTATTTTGCCTAAGACCTGTCACAAGCTTTTTTCTCAGTAAATATAAACCAATATTAAAGACCAAAATCAAGTATTTCCACCATAATAGTTAAACATAGTTTCCTCAAAAATGCCAAGAAGAAATGTTTCTTTTAGAATTAGTAAGCCAAGAAATCTAATTTTATTGCCTCATAAATACTCACTGAAGTGTGATGGAAGTACAACTAAGCTGCCTCACAACAGAATAAGAGAACTGAGTTAGAAACCTTATTCCAGGTTTCTGATGAAGGCTTCATCCCATCTGATAAGTAGTAATTCTGCCAGACAAACAAAATGTGGCCTGAAATGTATAATACTTATGTAGTCACATAAGTTAATGTTTTTTATGGATACTTCAGCAGAGGTTTACTAAAACTGCACCAAACTGTAGACGTAATACTGCTAAATGATAGTTACTCAGACGTATTTGAAGTAAATCTGACTCACTAATCACAAATTCATTGCAGTAATCCAACTTCCATCTAGAACTATTCTATGCCTTGATTTACTCCTCCAGTTTAAACAATATGATTAGGCTGGACCAAAAAGAGAAAAAAAAACCAAACAAACAACTTAAGCTTCTTAGCTTCAAGTTTGGAAAGGGAATGAAGCTGGTTTTGGCCTGATAAAACTTAGCATATCTTGTCAGTACTGCCAATTAATTCTGAGCTGGTTAGCTTTCTATAACCAGCCTAAATGAAGAACTGCCCCTTTTCAAGCATAAATATAATATGTGGCCAGAGGAAAAGATTGCAAATTCCTCATTTCTGATACATCAAACATCTGTCCTGTTTTAGCTGGGACTTACAACCTCACACAGCCTTCAAGCTACTTCACAGATAGAAATAGTTGTACTGAGAAATATTTTCACAGAGTAGAGGTCACCTTCTCTACCTAGTGATTGCACTAAAAGGAGACTACGAGATAGACAATATACAAACAACTTTGGCTTTCATTATTTGAAGATCCTACGATAACTAAAAAATTATAGGTTTATATTAACAGCAGAAGTACAAAATACCCCATTCTGAATAAATGTAAGATATCAAACTGTAAAATTAGACACTAAAAAACTACTTCAAATAATTTTGATAGATTTTTAATATATCAATTCTAAATTTCTTTCTCAACAATTACTACCAAAAAAGCTCACTGTAACTAGAAATGCCTAAGCTGGATTGCTGTCTGTCACAGACATGCACTGAGCTAAGCCTCTGTTCCATAAATCCCAGGAATGAATGAGGAAGATTTGTGACCTCATGCTACTGGCCTTCTTTATTATATACAGAGTATGTCAAATTAAGCCATGGATTGGAAAACTGCTCTAGCTTAGTGTCACAAACAGACAAGTAAAATTCCATGTTATTTCTGTTTGCCTTCAGCAGGAAGTGAGACACTCTGGTGTTGTATATATAATGACAGACAGGTTTTAGGTGCAAAAAGCTGCACTCAGGCATGGTATCTTTTTCTCTTCCTACACCCATAGAAGAGGAGAGATTTGTCACTAATTGGTCTATGAATAGGAATAAAAGTAAGATTGTGAAGTTCTCAAACTCTATAAGAGGGCACCTTGTAAACACTTGTCCTATGCAGCCACAGAGATACGATATAAAGAAAACATACTTATGAAAGTTCCATATCTGATATTAGTGGATTACCATGTACCAATAATTCTAGGGCACTTGTATTTCATGTTCATAAGAAAGCTCAGCTGAGCATATGAGCCACTGAACTTTGATTAAGTCACATGCATATCATCATCTAATTAGGTCTACTGTCTTAGTTTGTTATTTTGATTCTACTGAGATTTCATTTTTTTTATTGTTCCTTTAATTTGTTTCTTGACTGCTCCACTGATGCACATTAATTAGCATTCATTTTTCCAAGAAATCATACTGGATAGCAACAGCATCAAATTTAGAAGATGCCAACCTAGAGAACATTCTTAGAACATTTAAATCAGTCAAGTTTAAACATTCATTTGAAGGCTTTTAAATAAAATTCTGGTTTTAATACCCTGTGCTAAAAGAACAAGTATGCTCTGCATTAAAAAAGCACCAAGCAGCATTTTCCATGTTGAAAGACTTAGCTTATTCTGTATTGTCAAGTCCTAAAACACTATTAATTGTAACCACAAATCTAGATTACTGCATGAAGTACCATGGCCCCCTGTATAAGCACTTAATGGAGTCATGTCTCTTTTATGGTTCTGAATTTGAACAGATAATGGAATACCTAACAGTTTCCAATGGCACTCCTACCTGTCACTCTCATCTTGATTTTGAAGGTAGCAGTTGATTTTGTTGACTAAAAAGCTAAATAAACGACCATACAGAGATTTTGCCAAGAGATCCCGGTAAAAATCCGCAATCTCTATAGTGTGCCTCCGAACAATCGTGTCTCCTAAGAGAAAAAGCAGAAAATGGAGATGAAAGTGTGCTGTAAACTTCACCTTAAGTAATTTTAGTTACAGTAAATTTAGCTACAGTTACTTCTCCTTTGCCAAACATTTACATGGTGTTAGCTTTTTTCTGAAGCCTCCAGTGCAAGATGAGAAGATTGTCAACACTCAAAAGATCTTAAGGTTGGAAATATATGCCTTTATACTTTGTTCAAAAGAAAGGTGTATGAGTACTACACAGAACTAATATTTTACTGAAATTTTTTTTTCAGATTTTTTTTCCCAAAACAGTCCTGTTGATTACAGTTCTTACTAGTATTCTCTATTAATATATAATCTGTTATCTTGACACATTTTTGTAATATTAATCAATTTAGGAGCCCGTTGGCATCACGGTGTGAAACTGCTTTGTTCCATATTACAAAGGCATTTCTAATTTGGTGGCCCAGTCTGATTTACTGTATGGCAGATAAGCCTACATATTTCTCAGAGGCAATATTTACAGGACCATACAAGAAATAAGAAACAAAAATTGAAAGCTTTTAAATTTTTTTAAATCAGAAGGCTCAAAATGCCACCATGTCTGATTTATGAGAATGTAAGCTTGGAAAAGATTACCTTTAAAATACTGAACATCAGTTGTAAGGGCTGATGCAAGCTCATCTGGTGAAACCTGCAGCATCCCTGCCACTGAAAGGAAAAAAAAAATGTAAAGAAAGACTGATTTATGCTATACTGCATATTTCCTTTTTTACAACAGATTTTCTTCTGTAGATTTGTTTTTGAATAGTGAAAGAATCCAAACATTAAAGAGAAGGGTGCTGTCACAGGAGTAATCAAAATTAACAAACACATAAAATAGGATTACTATAATCAGTACTTTGTGAAGTTTGAATGTATCTGTATATTACATTACAGCTCTCTTTCACCTTCAAAGATTACTCAGGACTTTCCCCAGGGTTTGGCAGACTTTCTACGGTATTAGAGTGAAGGTATGCTGCTTACTGACATTCTGTATCCATAAGCCACTTGGAAGAGATTTGTTAGTGACCAAGAGGGCAAACTTCAAAGCACAGAAACAAGAGACCCTTTTAAGAGACGGATTTTGAATGTAAGGAATTCAATTCAAGGCAAATTGTTCAGGTGTTGACAAGCAGTGCAAAAGCATTTCAAAACAAGATTGTGCAAAGTGCACTGTACAATTTTTTTTGGCAAACAGTAGCATTAAATATGACATTTAATTAGCTAATTTGCAATACTGGCATTTTATTTCATCCCATAAAAATCTGTAATTTATAAAACATCCAAGTCAATTGGATACTATCTTCCCACAGTAACTTATAAATTTTCAGAAGTCATTTTTCTTTTGTCTCCCTGGAATTGTGTTTCCATCTGTCGGTGGAACAGCGCAACTTCCCCGCAGTGGGACCAGTCAGGCACCGCTCCAAGGTCATGTCCCACTGACCTTGTTCCAGTAGCTGCAGGTCAGACACGAATGCTGTCTCAGCATCTGTCAGAGCCGTGAAGCGAATGTCTCCAAGATGCAGGATTGCTGAGAGAATCACAAACAGGTTCTCCACCTCCTGCACACATTTTTTTTTTTTTCAGAATTAAAGATAAAGAAAAGTTCTGTTGGACACATCAGCGAAAGGCAATGCTTTATAAAAATAAAAATTCTGTTAGTTTGTATCATCACCATTTGATAAGTTGAAAAGCATTCACATGTGAAGTATGAACAGGAAATTTGAAATCAAACGGGAACCTAGCTAGGACATGAAGAAAAAAATAATTTTTATTTCCTTTGTTTTAATGTAAGTCACATTAACCGTTAGGTTAAGAAAGTTTTTTTGAATATGATAAAAATACTGAAATATCTTTAATGAATGCATTGTTTCTGCAAGAAATAAAACCTATCCTGTCCATGGAGAATTTCCATTGAGACAATTTCTATACCTGGGAACAGCAAAGTATTTTTTGCCTCAGCCAACCCAATTCACAAACAAAGTGTCTAGCTCTATAGGTTCCTGGAACTAAAAGCTGTAATTAAGGTCTGAAAGAAAGAAAAGCAACTTTCATTAAACTCACACTTTCCCACCAGGATTACATACTCTTCTGTGATATCTCAGATTGTGAAGCAGTTATCTTCAGGGGAAGATGTTTTCTGGCCTCGTTTTTATTACACCAAGAAGAAAACTAACTTTCTTCAATTGTTTTGGTTGTTTAATTATATTTTAAATATTTTTAAATTCAAGGAAAAATATGATCCACAGAATATGAACCTTAAATCCTAAAATATGTGTGCTTTTGGAATGGTTTTTTTAAGGTCAGTTTTATAACAATGGTGCTTCTTAAAATGGTAAAGCAGGAAACCTGATATCCACTGTAACATTACGTGGCATTATGCATAGCAAAGTTAATTGATAATTCTTGAAATATTTTTGAAAAATAGTGTTTAGAACCTGATTCTGTTGAAACTGCAGAACTGACAATGATGAATTTCACTTATCAGAATTTGCAGACTAAGATTATAAATACACTACTAATTAAATACTTAGTTAATACATCCTCTTTTTTTCTCAAGTTTTCTTCTTCTTTTCTGCATGTTCCTTTCCCTGAGAAATATACCAATCATCAAAGGGCATTAGAAAAGCTTACAGTCTTTCTGGGATAGGCTATAGCTCCTCCAGTGCTGTTCAAGCAAGTTTGCTTTTCTAAACGACACTTTAAGACAAGAGTCTCTTACTGTATGAGAGAGATGTCAACAGGGCAACAGTGTATTTTGGTGTTACACAGTACTAAAGCTGAAGATTCAAAAAAAATTTCCAACATATACAGAGAAAGTCTGAACAAGATAACTCTTAAAATAGAAGAAGTTATGCAAATGTAGCGTTCAAATTAGGGTGCTATACTCTGCTTCTTGGGACGGTGTCTGAGGCAAGATGAAATGGCACAGTAGCACTGCACACTCCTTGCTCGTAGGTTAACTCCTTCAGAACTGGTTTGGGGACGACTGTGCAGCACTGAATGGCAGTGGGCTGGGATAGATTTTGATTCTGGTAAGGTCTCAGGTATATTTCACATTCCAGATTCTCAAACACTTTTTCCTTGTGTAAGATTCATACTTCCCCACCTTTAAAACAGTAACTGTTTTTAATAAACATTAACATACTTTGGAAGATATCATTAATGACTGCTAAGGAATTTTTATGTAGTTCTTCAAAAAGATTATCTACTCTATCATCAAATGTGGCTAGGTAATCAAGGAATGATACATACAGGCACCTCTATGTACTTCAGAAGTAATGGGTAGAAATTTTAGGAATGTGTTTTATCTACCTATTGCACTCTAACATTCAACACAAGAGATCAGCCTGCAGTACTTGAGAGTTTCACAGATTTCTTGCTCCCTAAATATTATTCTAATGCTGCCTGAATTCAGACCAGCCTTCAAGATGTTAACACTTTTCTGAATTCTGAGCGAAATGAAGTACTGGACTCAAAAGAATACTGTATATGAAACATCCTCAGACATTTACTGCAGGCTTATAAATCATGATTCATTTAGTATTCAAGTATTTACTTATTGGCTGAATCCCTTCCTCAACAGAAATATTAACAAAAGAGCAAGAGAGATCTATGAAACTGTGAACATTGGGATAAATCCAGAAGTGTCTGGAGCTTCTGTTACTGAAAACTACTCATACAGAGCTTGAGCCATTAAGAGTAAGGAATAATATTGTCAATTATAGCCAATTTGTACAATTTTGTACATGGTCTCATGAACATTAGTGAAAATAAACCCTACTCTTCATTACATGAAAGGTGACATTTTTTACTGCCTTAACTAGGGAATGCCAAACAGCTCCATGATGTACCACTACCTCCACAGAAGTCTATCTCCCACCTAAATAACAGCTTCAGCAGATTCACAATTTTTTTGCTGATAGCCCTTGATCCTTTTTTATTACAAGTGCTCCCCATCTGTCATTTTTGATGATGTTTTAACTTAGAGTTAAATTTTGTCCACTTTTTTCTCATGATATTGTACAGGGGTAAGTTCTTACCTCCTTCTAAACTACTGTTGCTTATGTATTTCTCTTGCAGAAGTGTTCCAGCTGCAGTGTGCTAGGTATATACATAGGTAAGAAATATAGGGAGTTTGTTAAGCACTGTAGTATCCTGAAGGGATACTCAGTTTACACAAGTTTTTATAATCATCCTTATATTTCTTCTGATTTCTGTCACACTTCTGTCCTCCAGAACCTGTTCTTGATTAATTTGCCAAATTATCTTCTTCATTAGTTTCATAGCATTAAAGACAAACAGCAGGCCTATCTTCTTGTTGCTTTTGGGGAATTAAGTCAGCTCTTTCAAGTTACCTGGCTCCAATTTTCCTTGCCTAAATAGGTATTTACTTTTTTCCAGGTGCTGTTAGCATATGTGTGTTTCACAAAATTAAAAAGGATGGGGAGATAATCAGGAAGAGGAAAAAATTTCCATGGCTTTTATGAGGTGTCATATGGGATTTGATTGCTTCTTTTTATCTATGTAATTTAATTGTTCAGAGTATTATACCTTGAAGCTGTTTTGTGAATCTTTAAGATTTACATTGTTGGTTCTGTGTCTAATTAAAAGTGATTACAGTAATTTCCCTGGAGTGAACCAGTGCTGTATTTGTTTCAAGGTCTTAACTAACAGGAGGAAAAAAAAAAAAAAAAAAGACAGAAAGGCAGCTCTTTTCCCCACAAAAGGTTATCTATGAGAGTTACTTATGGCCGCTTTCAACTAATATGATTATTTTAGCCACAAATAACATAAGCTCATGTAACTTACCAGGGTATTGAATCCCAGAGCACCTAGAGCTTGTTTTAGTATGGTTAATTTCTCCCTGTTTTGAGGGTTGGCTGCTAACATCGTCTCTTCCGATACAGTCTGGCTTAGATACCTGCACAGAGGAAAAACAGCATATCTGGTATTTACAAGGCTGGTGCATGATAAAACTTTTGACATTAAAGTCTGGCTTTACATTTCTAACCAGAGGTTTATTGCAGATTTTTCTCCGCCTTTGGAGAGGGCAGTACCAGTGACAGAGTGTTCCGTATTTCTTCCTTAAATTTTGCTTAAGACACTTCCCAACCCCAACTTTAGCCCTACATGGAAGCTGAAATTTCAAACTGCATATATACCACAGTCAGTTTTGCTATTCTTGCACTGCCAGAGATTCCCCTTCAGAAGGCAGATTTGAGGAGAACCTCTGATAACTCTGACTGCTTTAAATTCCCCTCTTGCTGACAAGGGAATAGATCAGCCCTTAACTGCCACAGTGACCATTCCTTCCCCTAGTAGCTGAATGGGTGATAGGTGCACTCAACATCTCTCAAAATGAAGCAGTAACCAAGTACACAGAGAGTAAGTGTACAGCTCTTAAGCTGTACTGCCTTGCACACTGCAAAGCAAAAGGAAATTTTATGTACCTTGCCCAAAACAATGATTAGCAGAGAGAAAGAGAGACACCTAGCGCAGCAGCTAACTCAGGAAAGGAAAAACAGAAGCAACATAAAGAGTAATAATATAAAACAGATTAACCACAAACTGTAGTAAAAATTATTACTGAAAAGTGCAGTAATCTGGCCTTTATAACCCTTTATTTTGACCCTCTTGAAGTAACTGTGTATTTTTAAAAGTATTCAGGTATCTTCATAGAGCTGAAATCACTAAGAATGAGGTGTTTGAATATCTTACAGGATTTGACTTCTAATTACATAATGCTGAGAATGTAAGATATTTTCTTTTATTGTTTTCATTAAATTATCATAATCACATTAAAATACACATTCATCACACAATTCACAATCTCCACAAGTGTCACTTAAATAAACAAAAAAAACCTCTCCATACCTCTGTCCAAGCAACATCATTGCTACACCAACAAAGGTGCACAATTTACACACATCCCAGCCCTCACTCTTCACCACAATTACAACAAAATTCCCCACAATTATTCTCTCTCCTAATGCTCAGTCCATCATCTGTCACTTAAATATGGGAAACAATTCTGGTTTAATTTTTGACAATTCTTGTTTACAATCATGTTCTCATACCACTATGGAGGAGACATAGTTTCAAAATAAGCTCCTCTTACTGCAGAAGGTCTGGCAACACTCTAGTAGGGGTGGTAGTTCTTATAAGGGTGCCCTTTTACATGAATGTGTGTAACGAATTATTTAGTATTTGCACTTTTCTAACAGATAATGAGGCTTAAATAGTACCCACAATGAAAACAAAGTGCATTTTTAGGGAATCCAAACCAGATTTACCAGTGTGGGTTTCCCCTACAGTGATAATGGCATAATTTACCCCAGCAGGTGCGCAGAAGAAGAATGATGGGGTTAAAAATGTGTGCTTGGGTGCAGAAGTACCTTTTGCACCCACAGGAGGATTAACTCAGCAGATATCTGAAGTACGAACAAGCCTCTCACATCAGTGGTTGTTAAAGCTGGTTGTTAACTGAGAACGTGGGCCTGTGAGCATCACTGCCAGAGCTCAGCACTGAGCTTACTTGAGCTTACTTACCGAGCTTACTTACTTCTTTGAGGTTACTAAAACATTAATTTTTTCAGACTGAGGTAGGTACAAATGATAGCACACTGTCAAACCAGCAAGAGCAGATGATACAAAATATAGCCAGGTTTATGGGGGTTTTTTGTTTTTTTTTTGTTTTTTTCTGGGGTTTTTTTACGTTGCCTGCTAGAATACATCTAATACTGAATCTGGCATAGAACATACTGGTGTAAAGGTTAATCCATTAGAAAATTTTCCACTCTTCTGAACTGCTGCATGAGCTTATGCCAGTAACATGTTATGCATCATGAGTTGGTGGCACTTTTGATCCATAATTAGGAGATTTACAGCAGCAGCCACTCTGCTGTCAACATATTCTATTGTTGAATGCTGTAGGAGTTGGAAGCATATGGCCATTTCTGAAAAAAAGCGCCTCCTCCTCAATGGTTTTCTCCCTAAATAACTCTTTGTCTCTTTCTGTACTGAGCAGGGAGTAAGTAGTCTTTCCTGTTCTGTGAAGAGAATACTCCACACTCCTCCTTTTTGAGCAACCTCATTTAACCAGAGCTTTTTTAGCACAGCTGAAGTGCTAGTGAGTACCGTCGTTGCTAAAAGCTGTGTGAGCATTCCCAATGCCTCTGAAAGCAGGCTGCAGCACAGCAAGGTGGTGCAGAACACTCACTCTCTCTGAGAGGGAAGGGCTGGGCTGTGGCATGACACGGCACGTGCCAGTTCTTGCCTTCAGCACAGCGCTTGCTGATGCAGCAGGGGGCAAAATGGGTACCTGCCAAACCAGGTGCCTGTGGCTCTACCAAACCATCCAGAAACTGCAGCATCTGCTGGGACTTGCCTGCTGGAAGAGAATCTGGCTTTCCCAGCTATACACATCCTGAAGACTTAATCAGCACATGTGCTGGTGCTCTTGGAAAGGGATGCAGTTGGACATTTTCTAAGGTGCACTTCAGTTTATCTTCCCCAGTCTATAAGCAATTAAATTATTTTATAACATTTCATGAGGCCCATTCATTTTCCAAACTGTTTAAGGACTAGTAAAATATAAAACATTGCTTTGAAGACTTGCACATTTAGCTGTTATATGTTTATAATATAAAGTATACTCATATTAAGGATGAATTAATTGTATAGAGTACTTGGAACTGTTGATGGGTATCATGCAACCCTCAAAAAATGCAGGAAATATACAGCGTAACATATTCCAGCTATACGAGGAAACATATTTTCCTAATTATTAAGGTCAGTCTGCCTCAGAAACATAGTGACATTTGGATAGAATTTTATGTTTCTTTTAAGACAGTTCCCTGGAAGCTCATTCCTTCCACCTTAAAGATGTTGAGGACTAAACAGGTTTGAGACACCGTTTGTGTCAATATTACTACTGTGACCTATTTATGTTTAAGAACTAGGTCCAGAACAAATCCTAAATTGTCCCCTCTCCTACAAAATTAAGGAAAGGGGAATGATGTGTGTCACAGCGCTGAAGTCCTAATAATAATAAACATTCCTTGGTTGAAGATACATCACTTTTCCACAAAATGTAAACTTTTTCCCAGGATGTGTATCTTTCCTCATAGTGCATTTTTGTCTTTGGACTTTCAAGTGGCCTTGGCAGAATGGCACTGCTGGTAATGAAGAGGAGCTAAATCACTTAAAAATTGTAGTTTGAACCTACCATGGTGATTTTAGTTATTATTTTTACTTAGATTTTTGCTATTGTGAACTATACCCATGAAAACGTACCATGTTACTTGAGTGTGTGCAATGTTCCTATAAGTTTCCAACAAAATAGTCTGTGTTCAAATGTGAACCAGATCTGGTTACTCCTGAGTCCTTTGTTGCTAATAATTTTGGTAAAAGAGGTCGTACTGCTATACAATCCAGAGCTCCTGTTCCATAACAGCTGATGCACACAGGCTGTGCACCAGTTTCATGCTTACTTAGGTCAGTTTTACTAGCTTTACTGGCATATCACCATGTACAAAATCATTCTGCAAATGCACATTCGCATTTGTTTATTGTAGCTTTAGAAAAAGATTCTCAGATTTTGGATGAATTTGAGCCTCTTAAGTGAAGGTAGCTACTCAGATAAATGATATTTATATCTCTGGCAAATGTGACAAACCAAGGGGTTTATGCAGCTCTAGTAATTAAACCCTTTCTGCTGATTGTAACTATTTGTTTAAATGCTACCCCATGCTGACATTTGCATGGGACTAGTACTTTTAACCGACAGTTTATCAGCACACCATAAAGCTTTAAAGACATGGTCAGTGATTTTTATTTCAAAAAAGAAGAAACTCACTGATTCACAAATCTTCTTTTCTTAAAGAAGATAAAGTAATTGAATTGTACTATAGTCACTTTCAGTAAAGCACAATGCTACTTTAGAAAATTTCTTGAGAAAAGTAAGGGACTATATAGTTTTTCTTTCTGATTTTTTTTTCTACCAGTTCTAATTTGCAGTACTGTAGCAATCTCATCTATTCAGTCTCTAAAAGGAAAAAAACCCAACAAACCTATTTAGAAGAAAAAGTCAATGGTGGTAATTTTTTAGTATATTGCTTATCATAATATACAACTTTTGAACCATCATTAGAATGACACCGTAGATCAAATTTTCAGGTAAGGGTGTGACTAGTAAAACCAAGAGTATAAAAAAGTACTTAGTAAGACATTCAGTTCTTAAACATTAACCACCCATATAATGCCATAATTACCTTACCTGTTTACCTTATCATTCTCACTATAATTGTTACATATCATCCCAATTATTCCACTTACATATTTAGTACACAGATCTCAAATATGAAGAAGAAATCTGTATGTCAGTTTACCTGACCAATACTGAATTTTTGTGACTATAGCATGTTTCAAAATTTCCTACATAACCCCAGCAGTTAAAAACCTTGTTCAAGTAATTAATCCTCTGCTTAGATGATGAGCAAATAATGAAACTAAAGCTACAACTAGCTAAGACCACAAAAGACTAAAAAGAAAAGTTTTGAGTATCAGTTTGCCATTAACAGAAACTCAGCAAAATAACACCTGATTTACATTAATTTATTTTCTTTTGAATGGTAACCCAAGAGCATTTAGTACCAAAATGATCTGCCCCATTCATCATAAACAATTCATGTAATTTCTGTTTATTCTTAGAACTGCTACATTTATATAAAATCTGTGAAAAGACAAAAATATACAAGCTTGAAATCTGATAATAAAGCTTGATATTTCACTAACAGGGTAAGTAAAAGATTACCAAAGCACTATCCCAACCACTCTGCATTTGTAGAATCTGACACCTGAAATGTATTCTGTTAGAGCAGTCATTTTATGCCACACACCTATATACATATTGCTCTGTACAATACAGAAATATCAACTTCATTGCAGTGGTTCAAGTCATATCTGGCAGGGAAACTGAAAGAGATTAATAGGTTGTGACCAGTTCATCAAAATTCCCTTTTGTCTGGACAGTTAGAATTGGGTTTCAATTTAAAATGAAGATGAACCATGGATTTGCCAGACGGACACTTCTTTTCCCAGCGCATTCCTGAATTCATCTTTTCATGAATAATTAAAAGAACTCTTGGTAGGATTATATCGTTAAGTGGTTCTAAGTCACTGCAAAATTTTAGGATAAAGCCCTACAATTTAAAAAAGGGAGTTGGGGTTGTTTTTAAGCTAGCATCCAGCTGCTTCCCACTTGGCCCCTTTCCTGATGGAGAATGAGTGCTGCTGCACCTCCATTGTGTTGTACAGCTTTCTGGGCTATAGCAGGTTTGATATAAGAGAAACAGTACAAAATCAGTACAAAAAAAAATCTTGAAACTTTATTATAGGAGTAAATGCTGCTTGTGGTAATAAGGATTTCAGCAGCCACAGTCAAGATCTTCAGTAAAAAGCCTTTCAGGTTACAAGCAAAAAGCTGCATTTCCTAATTATTTTTACTCAGTACAATCTATACTCATATTAGAAACACAAGACATATCTTTAATACCAAAAAACCTCCAAAAAACAACCCAACCAAAACCAAAAACCAGAACCGCACAGAAAAGCAAGGGGTTGAATAAGAGTATCCTGGTTTATGGATAAGAAAAAAGTGACAGAGATCAGATGAAAGCACATTTTGTTCAGGAATAAGGCCAAATAGAAATGACTACTAAAAAGATACAATTCCACGACAAATAATTATAGAATAGGACAAAGAGATAACTGAATGCACAAATTCAAGGCAGGTAAGGCTGCTTAGGCAGTTGATCATCAGAACATCATGTAGTATAAACTAAATGAGAATCAAGTATGCCTTGATAATAGAAAAAATTAATCACCATATGTAACACCCTGATTTGCATAGGCTAACATAGGAATCATGAAATATTTAGCATGGTTAAAGCTTGAACTGGACTACTCTGTGTGATTTGGGACATCCCATTTCAGGAAAACCAGGACCAGTTAATAGAAAACCCAGAGGAAAGCAGCAGCAAAAATGTATCAGAAAATAGGCTTAGGAGCAAATCAGTTCATTAAATGCCACCTACAAAAGACTGAGAAAGGTATTACAAAGATGAAAATTCCCACAGTCTGGAGGACTTTACCTGGAGGTTTTCAAGACTCGACAAAGCTCTAAACAATACAATCTGATCTGCCAGCTGGTCCTGCATGGAGCAGGCAGTACAGCAGAGACCCCCTGAAGTCCCTGACAAAAATGATCCTATGAAACACATTAAATTTATTTCTCAGATAAGCTGGGATTTGGTTGGTTGGTTGGGTTTTTTGGGGGTTGGGGTTTTGTTTGTTTGTTTGTTTTTGGGTTTTTTGTTGTTTTTTTTTTTTTTTTTTTGTTTTTGTTTTTTTTTTGTTTGTTTGGGTTTTTTGGTTGTTTTTCCNGGTTTTTTTGTTTTTTTTCCTTTTTTTTTTTTTTTTTTAAATCTCATGTAATGTCAGTAATATTGGCTTCAGAAAGGTGGGACACCAAGCATAGATAGATCTTTAATTATAGCAGACATTACCTGGACCTTTAAGTAGACCCTAAAATGCAAAAATTGACTACAGGTTTTAGAGCCATAAGATATCTGAGGACAACTAAAATTTGATCAGAAATTTACACTGTTCAATATCTGAAGGAATGACAGTGTTCTAATATCAGAACAGTCCTAAACACCAGACCCCTTCCAAAGAATGAGTCAAAACAGGAAGATAATATTTCTGCTCTTCTGCTCAAGTCAGCAACCCTTTCCACTAGTCTAGCTAGTAGTTAAAAAAGCACTGCACTCTTATTTTATGAGGAGGTAAATTTCTTCGGAACTTGAAAACAAATATTTTGACACAAACTTCTAAATCAAAATAAAATTCTGAAAACTCAATTTTCTTAGAAATTAACCTCGAATTTTAAGAAAAAATATATGACCAATTTATCATCAGTAAATTTCCAGAAACTTTGATTACATTTAATGACTTAGAAACTAAATAAATCCTCTTTTAAGATTTTTTTTAAATCTTCAAAATACCTTCAAATACCTGGAGTATTTTGAAGGTATAAGGTATCTTAAAAGGACCTGGGGCACAGGACCAAACTCTTGGAATTGATGAAGACCTCCAATGCAAGCTGGATCAAAATAATTGCCAGGACACATGCTATGACCACCACAACATCTCCAAGCCATTACAACTTAGCTCGATTTTGTATCCAGACAGTAAATGGTTTGTGCCCTCCATGTGAAATTGTTTATTAATAAGACTACCAGGATGTCTGAAAAAGAATCCTTTCTTGCACGTAATCACTCAGGGAGGATAAGATTTTTGTTCTACTGGGCTTCTGGGTAAAGGTGTACAGTAAATGAACTCAAACTTACTTTACTTAAACTTTAGTTCTTATGCTTTTTCACTTGTGAAGTGAAAAAAAAAAAGATAGGGCTGGAAGTCACAACAGAAACTTTGTTTATTCCAAATACCATCCTGAGGCAGAAAATCACAAGTTTCAAGATCTGGGAATGATAGAATCATGGTTATGATAAGAACTGGGAACATGAATGTGAACACAGATGAAACTGCCCTGGCATTAGCTCACAAATCAGTTACGTTTTTTTTCTTTTGTGCAGCTGTGGTGATAGATTTTCAAAGGACCTCTCTGTTTGCACAATAGATCCTGTCTTCACACAAAGGCTTGGACCTTTGTATACCAGATCTCTGGAGGCCTTTTTTAAACCAAGAGCAAACGAAAATATTATTTTTGTCTCTGTTTATATTCCTTTAGCTGGTAAAAGAAAAAAATAAAAATAAAATAAATGCACGAGAAGAGCTGAATGTCATAGCCTGTTCTTTTTTGAGACAGCCAGCCAACTGGTTCCTGTGAGGAATTAAAACTTCTATGGTGTGCTTTCTTCTGCTGATCCACTTGCCCACATGTCATTTCTCTTCTATTAGTAGGATACCTCTTAAATAACCCATAGACAAACAGAATAATATCAACTCCTACTCTAGCACAATTGAACACAAAACATAGTATCTTTTCTTTGCTAATAGGAGTTCAAAATTATTGGGTAAAGAATTTACATGGAAGGAGCAAAGGACAAATACTTAAGAAAAACTAATCACTAAAGACAGAACTCCATATAAGTACTACTAGGCAGTGCAAGCCACTGCAGATCATGTTGTGAATTAGAAACTCTGGATTTTGTCTATAAAGTCCTTATTACTTTTACAAAAGTGACATACAAACAAAAGCCTTAATATTCCTTTACCAATTCAAAATATTTAAAGAAATGCTGAGATCCTGATACTTAATGTTTATTTATCCAAGCCAGAAGGTTTTTGTTCTCACTCCCATGTTTTGGTGGGTTTTTTTGGTTGTGGTGGATTTTTTTGGTTTTTTTTCATTTGATTTGTCTTGGTTTTTTAAATGTTTGGTTTTTTAATATATCATTGCTGTAACCAATATGTGCTGTCCAGTTAAAGAATTTTAGAAGAGAGGACTGAACCAGGCTCATTCAAAACATCACCTTATCCTGGGTATGATTTCCTGCATATATCTCCCCTCACACAGAGGTGTCCAGATTCTTTCTAATCGTGATGATAAGCAGGATATAGAACTGACTTGTCACTTGCTATGCATGAGCCGCTCATAAGTCAACTTTATAGGAAACTGGTAGGAAATACTGTGCCCATAGCCTAGAGAAGAGCACAGCAATCAGACTGAATGGATTCAGGAACACCTACTGGAAGCATTCATATTTTTCTAATGCTGTAAAGGTTTTTCTTACAGCTTGACCTTAATTAAAACGTGTCATTAAAAAGCACACATAAGTATGCTCTCAGTGCCAGCTTCTATAAAATGCTGCATCATTTGTCCCAAAACCAGACACAGACCATGCCCATCATGACATCATATTTAGTGATTTTAGGCCACTGGGAAAACAAGAGGTTGTTTCTTTTCTTGTCAAATTTACAAGTACCTTGAATTGGAATAATGAATTATTTCACCACTGTGTATTGTCCCAATTCAGGAAAACACTTCTGCGTAACTTCAAACTCATGCTTTGTCCCACTGATTTCAGTTGAATGTTAGTATCAAAATAAATATCAATAACTGGAAGTTATAGCTCAACCCTATGTTGAGCTCTGGTTCACTGAGAAAGAAGGAAAGGCAGACTGAGGTGTGTAAGTGAGACTGGAGGAAATAAGTAGTACTGGCGACCTCGACTTCAAGCTGTCCCAAGCATTGGTCACATAATTTTTAGGCCTTAATATAACATTCTCTTACACTTATTTCTACTCTGTGCAATGGAGATTCCAAAGATACACAATCATTCCTCAACTGTAACTGTATGACCTAGGCATAGTGCAGAAAACAGAGTATTTAGCTATTTAACTTAGATGAACCCCTGTCCCAACACAGCCATAGCACTTTTTGCTCGACACCATCTGGGGAGTCTCTGATAGACTTTCACAATGAGCCACACAGACTTATCTTTCGGCTCTACTTGTCATTATATAAAGTCTAAACCAGAACATTATTACAAAATCTTCATTAGTTGATGCTTTGTTGCTTGAAAATTCTCGAGAGAGCCAATGTCACAGGAGGACGAAGCGGTATTTCATAATCAGGTTCCAGCTCTAACACAATTGATATGCATGCTGTGGGTGTCATTTAATGTGACACTGTATTAAGAAGCATGGATTAACAAGCTAAATCCCTTCCTTCCCCTTATTAGTGCTGCCCAATGAACCATGTACTTGCACAGTCATGTGAAAGATGTATGGCTTTTTCCTTTGCAGTCCCCATTTCTCCCTCCCATCCAGTTCAGAGTAGTAGCCCTGATTAAGCACAATGGTCATCACTAAAAACTTCAGCTTTACCAGATCAGTTAATTTTTACTTTAAATTCAGGTAGAAATCATAACATCTCAGAAATGGGTTAGTTACAGACAAAATACAAGCATTTAAAAAACAGTTTTCTTACAACTAGGTCAGTTTACCACCCTCATATTAAATATTTGTGAAGTATTTCTCTGAAATACATTAAATTTTTTTGTAAAAGTTTAGCTATTCTTGTGACTATTTACTAAATCTCAAGATGCAATTTAGGTATAATTAAACTTTAGGATTGTCTGACCTGACTGAAAATTAATGACTTTGTAGTTCTAGATATGTTTTAGAAAATGCTTTCAGAACTGCTGGGATGAAGGGTATTGAGTATATAAAAGCAAGCCATTACCTTTCAAAAATAAATTCCATTAATCTCTATGATACTTACAAACTCACAGAGTAAGAAATTTCAACAACTCTTTTTATTTCTTTAAATATCTCATGTGAATATGGGAGGACAATGTATTCTGCTTAGTGAGGAAAAGCTGCTTTGCACTTAGCACTGTTTGATATGTAAACAGGAATGAGATAAAGACAAAGCAAAACAGTTGACATCAATGAAATAAATGGCATTTCCAGAACATGATAATGAATAGCTTCTGGCTTTTTTCTCTCAGGAAAAAAGGGCATGTATTTGTGCCTTTTTTTCCCCCTTTGTCCCCAGTTTTTAAATGTATTTGAATCTGAACAAATTTTATACCCTTTGAACCTTGTTACCCTGTAGCTGGAGTTACTGCTTATCATTTAAGTGCACATATTTCTGCTCATAACTCATGCAACAAAGTACCAAAAGTAGGACTTAAAAAAAAATCTGAATAGCTTTATTAATGTCAAGAGGTAAGGTATCAGCATAATATTAATTAACTAAACACTGTAGACAGATTTGATGACAGCCAGAACACAGCTCTTATTTTTAACAAAATTACAAGTTTTGTATGTGTTTTGTAAACTGGTTTTGGCACAGAAAACTTATACTAGTCCATGTGTTATCCAGTAAGTAGCTGTGCCTTGATATTTTATAAAACGAAATTTCAAATAAGTCTGTAAGAAAGACTTCGTGTACTGTGAAGTACGTAAGTTTTAAAAACAGTGAATATACTGAAAAGGATAGCAAAGAAATACATATTGTCTCTAGCCTCAAAACGCCAAATGTTGGTAGGCTACAATCAGGTATGGTTTGTTTTTTTCCCTAAGTATATCAATAATCCTGTGGAATAGGTTGGTATTAAAGACTCAAGCATTCTGTTCCTAAAATTACATAAAACATTAATTTAGAGTTATTCAATTAAAGAAAATAATAAATGAGCAACAGGAGTTACTCAAAATAGAAATTTTCACACATCTGATGGTAATACAAGAATTAATACAGACAGCATACTTTGAACTGTCTGACTCATGATTCAGATATTTTACAGGACAGAATCACGGGATCATAATTCTGTGAACCACCACTCTAAAAGTATAATTTTGAAGCTTAATATACATGAAATAAGGAGCATAATGCTGATGGTGGTGAAAAAGTAGCAAATAATAAGTATTGCTGAAGATATAAAAAACAGTAAGCCAGTCCGTATGCAAGTGCAAACTGGTCCAATCCATTTCCTGAAATGCTTCAAAAATTGTTTGAACTTTGCTCCTATAACTAAAAGCAATTTTGTATTTCTGTATTCAGACTTTGGCATTGGTTGCCAGGCAGATGTCATGAAGTTTATGAGCCTCAAAGGCATTTCTCCACCAGCACTTGCTACTTTTAAAATGCTGATTCATTAAATAAAACCTGTGTTAAGAGCCTATCTGATCTAAAGTTTAAAAAGTGCTTTGGAAATCTGCCTATAACTTTCACCAGCATCCAGTTAAAATACTGATAATGTGCTTAAAAACTATTTCATATAACCTCTGATTGTAGTTCAAAAATCAGTTTCAGATTAAATCAGTTTCAGATAAGCTGATTTACAAGAGGCATTCTTCTTCCTGTATATGTAGGTACTAGACAAGACACTAGGCAACTTTTGA
>VWYP01020528.1:554144-627524 GCA_013400435.1 Pycnonotus jocosus | reverse complement strand
GAGGGGAGGGGGCCGGGGCACGGCTGCGCAGGGCCTCGACCCCTCACGCGGCGCGCGGCCTTTGTGGGTTTAATATCCCGCTGCCAAATCCAAACGGGTCCAGAAAGAGCAGGTTCCTAAATTGAGATGAGCAATAGGGTTTCCATGTTAGCGGTTGAGCTCCTTGTGGAATCCTCGGTGACTGAGGACAAATCAAGGCACCTTCATGGTGTGTTTTGGCAGGTTGGGCTGCACAAGGAATGTGGTGGTCAAAGATTTCCTCTTTCTCTTCTAGAGATCAAGACAAGTGGGTTTGAGTTAGTTTCAACTCCCTGCAATAATTCTTCCCAGTCCCAGAGGGGTGGCTGTTCCAGAGCAGACGGGCACTGCAGTGGAGGTGGAGAGAGCTCCCAGAGCTGATGTGCATCGCAGAGCAGCCCCGACGAGCAGAACCTTTAGGTATGAGGAGAGAGGGATCATGGATTTTCTTTCTCTGTATGTGTTTTACATAGAACAGATGCAGAACTTCATAACCCTTTGGTATTTGTGTGCTTCAACACTCAAATGGCCAATATAGTCACTTGAGTGTTTCAGAATTTCTGCCAGATTTTCTAAGTTAAATGCCTTTTCCAACTCAGCTTCCAGCATACAAGTGCATGGCAATCATATTCAATATCACTTTTTATACTCTTCAAAACTGATTTTATACAGGCTGTGAAGATGAAAGCCTGGGCAGCTCTATTCCAAAATAGTCAGCACACAACGTGCTGTGCTGAAGCAGCCCCTGAGGGAACTTTGACCAAAGGCTGTAGGATCAGGAGATTTGTGCTGAAGCAAAACAGTAACTTTCATTCAAAAGAGTGATTTCAGCATTAGAGTGGAAGTGGAGAGCACGTGTGCATTAATAACTTTACATTGCAGGGAGAGGTCCACCTTGTTCCAATTACACTTAGATTTTGTGTACTCCTTTGCAAGCCTGTGGCTGAAGTGTCACCCTGGTTCTGAACAGTCAGACATTGCCCTGCCTTTGTAACAGACTTTTATCTTGTCATATTTGAGGATTGAAAGGAGAAACAAATATGAGGAATCTCAGTTACTGCTTTCATGTCTTGAATCAAGAGATTTCAAAGCGATGAATGAATTTAGCCAAATCTCCTGTGTGACCTTAAAACATTTGTGTGAGCCTTGAAAAGAGGCAGAAGATAATAGGAAATCAAGGACTGGTGCAAGGACTTAACATGAGAACAGCTTTATTTGAAATTGATTGCACCAAATAGAGACACAGCACAAATACAGCCTGGAGAAAGGCTGCTGGAGGGATGGTGGGATGGGAAGGGGCAGCTGTGAAATGAGTGGGTGTGCAGTGCAGCTGGAAATGTAGTGAGGAGGGAAAATCTGCAAGAGATGGCACCTCAGGTGCTGAAGTTATTGCAGACGTACAAGAAAGATGTTTTCAGCTGTGATCTGAGTGAAATCTTGAATTTTTCTATTGAGTTCTCCCTTGGGCTAATGATTTGCCAAGGGCAGAAACACAGAGGAAAGGGGATTGATGGATTAATTTGGAATACAAGATATTGGAAGAGCTTTGGCGCTGCTGGACAAGGATATGCATTTAACAAGGAAAAGAACATCTGAGGTTTGGAAAAAAGTTAACACTGTCTTTAGGCTTCATGGAATAGGAAGGAAGAAAATTGAATTTATAGCTCTAAGTATAGTCAATAAAAGATTGAATTGTACCAAAAGCAGCATGGAATTAAGAGTTATCTTGGGGAAAGTTGAAGTAATTAACAATAATTATGCCCTTCCTTGGGACAAAATACTGGCATAGAAATTTTTTTTAATTATATAACGATGGTGGAAATAATATGTGTTTCCTACAGATTTTTTTCATAGAAATAGTAAGACATTGTCAGGTGTGCTTGAATGTTACCTGCACCCCTGAGACAGAGGAGGGGCCCTCTGTGAGGAGTTGGTGGTTGGTGCAGTGTGAGGGTTGGAGTGAGCAGCAGGATGGGCACTGGCGGCTGCAGTGTCAGCCCCAAACGCTGCTCTGAGCACTGAATGGCCATTAGGCACAGGACAGGGGAAAGCCCTAAGTGAGCAAGGATGAAATGCAGCCTAATTGCAAGTGTTTGGTGTTGTTTACAGACAAATGGGAATGCTTGTGGAGTGCCCAAGGGAAGAGGGATTTTTTTTTTCTTGTTATAACTCAGAAGTCTCTGTTTGAGACTTACCATTGTCCAGTGACCCAGTTCTTTATGGGTTTCAAATTCTGCCTTTAGACATATGCTAAAGTTAATGGGATTTGTGCAAAGATAGCTGAGAGCAGTCTTTGAATTGCAAAAAATAACTTTATGTGCATGTCTTTTAAATATCTTCAGAGCAAAAGCTGTCTTTACATGGGAAATTAGTCTCATAAGATTGATATAGAAAAGAGTTTTATTTTGAAAAATCCTTACAAGATCTGTATTAATTTTTATTTCAAGTGTATCTCAGGCATAGAAGGGAGAGAATCAAGCAGGTAAGTATCCAGTGTAGAGGATACTTAGAACCTGGAATTTGTGCTGCAAAACAAAAGATTATATGTTGGCTGGCTGTCATTTGTGTCCCTAACTCTTTACCAAGTTTTACACAGCGTTTGCTTGTATCTGTTGCAACCCTGAATGATTCTCTGGCTTTGAGCTGGAGCCAAGGAGATAAAATGGTACTGGAGAAAAATTAGACACCAGGAGAGGAGGAATCACACCACGAAATGTTGCCCAGGGTTCCTCAAGTCCCAGAGCAGGCTCTGCGGGGGAACATTTCAGAGATCTTTTAAGCAATAGGGATGAGGATCAGCTTGAAAAGCAAGCAAAACTGGAACCAAGGAAATGGGAAATACTTTCAGGTTGTGACTAATGCAATTATTAGAGTGGCTACTGCAGGCACTGTGGTGGATCTAGCTTCAAATAAAAACAGAAGTTATGCCAGGTGTGATTGATTCCAGGTTGGGTTACAATGTAGAAGTGCAATTAGTGAGTCATCTGTTACTTTATATCAGTTATTAAAAACAACAAAGGTCTAGGTTAAAAAACAGAATGCATGTCTCAATGTGTGCTGCTGTACTTGTTAATTTTCTGATTTCACTTTCTTGTTTGAGGTGTGTCAGCTTTGCAGAGTCCTGGTACAGAACGTTCCTTAACCCAGCACGTGCATTGCTCACCTGGCAGCCCCCGTGGTGTGGCTCTGTCACACCATCCCACACTGACCTGCTGTGGCCAGTGCCAGCCCCAGGGCAGTGTCTGTGGTGACCTGCAGGCCAGCAGCTTCCTGAAACATTTGTAAACAAATTTGGGTGTTTTAATCTTATTTTTATAGGTGCTGTTTAGGACTGAGTGCGGTGCAGCTTGGCATTCCTGACAGCTCAGTTGTTGTGTAGTCTGTGCTGCCCCCGGTGCTCTGGTTGTGTTCTCACCTCATCTGGCAGCTGCTGAATGTGTAAAACTTTTCTTCTGGTGGCCATAGCAGCAAACACAGCTTTGAGGGACAGTACCAGGCTCCACGGGAGAATTGATCTCACCCAACAGAGCATTCCTCATGAAGCTGGAAGCAAATGATATTACCAACCTTCAGTGGGCATTTAATTACAGTTTCTAATTAAGGTGATGCCCTAAATGGTCATGTGAAGTTTCCTGATCTGTAACATGGTGTAGCGTGACATATCAACATGAGGCACTTCATCTGCACTTGAACATTTTTGTTGTGAATGAAAGTGCGTGTGCCTGTTGTGCCCATGGGAATGGAGGAGCGGTTGTGGGGCATCTCTGCTGTGTGGGCTGTGAGGAAAAAGGGGCAGAGAGAAGGTTCTGGGGTCCTGTTGTCACTGAGCCTGTGGGGCTGGCAGGATCGTGTATAACAAATTGCACACTGCAATTTAGGGGTGTGAAGTTGCCAAGACTGAGCACTGATCTGCAGCTCTGCTCTCTGGACATGCCTGGACCATGTGAACAGACATCCAAAGCAAGACTGAAAGTAGCAGAGCTTTACAGTTTTCAGTCTTTCTACTTTGTAGTACACATTTGAGATGTGATTCTGTGATTGCTGAGCCCTCCCAGTGGTTTGGTTTGATGTGGTTTGCACTTCTGTGTTGCTGTGCTTGTAGACATGCTGAACCAATCTGGAAATCAGCTGTTTTCTCCATTTGTGGGTAGGACACGGTATGTGTTTATCTCCTATCAATATGAGATAAGTACTTTCATTTATATCGGTGGCAAGTCGATAAATATTTGGGGGTATATGTACATCCTTTTTAGAAGAACAGAGATACAGTGGTAAGGATTGTTGTTTTAGGGAAGAGTGTGATTGGAGCAGATAAAGGATGACAGGAGTTTGGTGCTGGTCCTTAGACAGATGTATTAGGGTGGATTTTTTTCCTTTTCCTTTGAAGTTTAAGATTGAAAATCTGCCATCGTTCCAAAGCAGAAACAACTTGGGTGGCCTTTTTATCACTAATAGAGAGAGCAACTAGGCAGGACTGACTCCACTGAAAAGAGGCTCTGTCATACAAGAGGTTTTCCAGGTCAAGATTAAAAGCAAAACAGCTCTCATCACATGAGCCTTTGTACTGCACCCATATTTTCTAACTGCTGTTGGCTTATCTTTAATGTTTATGCTGCTATCAAAAATAAACCCAGCTTCTGTCTCCCCGGGTGTTGTATTCAACATCAACAGTGAATAGCCTTTTTCATTCCTAAATGCTAATTTCCTTTCTGTTTTCAATCTGTTTCTGGTACAATAAAATTTTGTTTTCAGTGGGTTTGGTTTCCTCCCTCTTTGGTTTTTTAACTGCATGTTTTCTCTTTCCTCTATCTGTTTCTGTCTTGGCAATCAGTATTTTTTTGGTGGAAGCAGTAGCTGAGTGTCTGTCAATGACCCTGAAGCCTAGAACTTGAGTCAGAGTTTGTTTGAGTGCAGCTGGCAGCACAGTCATAATAATTTAAAGAAAAAAAAGCTTTACCAAGATTAATTTTTCATCAACAGACAGTGAGGCACTCTTAGGAATAATTGTAATTGTCTCACTTTGAACTGTGGTCAGAAATATGGTCTAAAAATCTCGCTATAATGAGAATTTTGGTTCTAATGAAGTAGTGTTATAACTTCATCAAAAATTTGTGATACTAGAGCCAGAATTTGATGGCATTTGGGAACTGCTCCCAGGCTGTACCCTTGGGATAAAACCCTGACCTTGCTGAAGCTGGTGAGGGCATTTCCTGAGGGCACCAGTACCCAAACCCAGCACAGAACGTGGCTGGGGGCAGATCCTCAGCCTCGTGCTGGTTCCTCTGCAAGGGGCTGAAGCTCCAGAGCAAACAGAGAAAGTTCAGCTTGCTGAAGCCTGCAGGTGACAAATGGGTGTTGACCAGCACCAAGGACTCTTTGCAATCTGCTTTGTCTCCTCTCTGATCATGTGCTGTCTCCTCAAGCTGTACAAACTAGAAGTAACCTTTCCATATTTGAGACTCTTCACTCCATGTACCCATGAAGCTGCTGCTGACCTGACTGGTTTTGTAACATAATGTGATAAGCGGAAAACAGATCTGCTACAGATACAAGTCACATTCCAGACTTTAGGCATGTACCTCAAAATTTCCTCAACTTTGATATGCCAAAATGTTATCTAAGTGTGGATATTTAGTAGCTGGAGATGCCAGTGAGCTGTGACTAGCAAATGAGCTGTGTGTCGGCTGAAATACCGAGAAAGGTTTGGATGCCTGTGTCGTAGGAGGTATGGAGACTGCAGTGCTGACTGTCAGCTTTGAAGTGTATCAGATTCCTCTCAAAGGGAAAATTGAGCCCAGTCTGTGAAGATGGTGGACAGCCCAAATGTTTGGACAAACAGGTATCCTTGTGATGAGCATTTACAGTAAAGGATCTCCCAGGGGTTTCTCTCCCCAGTGCAAGTCCAAAATGGTCAGATTAAGCATTTGAACAGAAATGTACCTGTATTTTGGGGAGAGTATATTTTATATGTACTTTCCCATGTTCAGTGTAGCACACCTGTCACTGTGGAAATGCCTCTTTACACAAAATGTTGTCTTGGCTTCCTACCTTAGAATAGAAGCTTCCCATCAAATCTTTGATCTAAGTTTGCTTGCATTAAGAGTGGGAAGTTGAGCACTGTTGGTGTATCTTGTATCCTGGTTGTTCTTTTTGTTTTAATTAACCTGCCAAATAGTTTTAATGTGTGCAGGTAGTGCTATCCTATTTGGCTTTCCTGTTACAGATGCTGTGCAGCAGTTCTGCCTCATGCTCTGATGTTCAGCCTTTCGATCAGTGAACTCAAATAAATATAAAAATTCTATTAGATGCAAGTGTCCACAGCACTATAACTTTTTATTTATCCTGCTTGTTCTTTGATGACCTAAATTATTTCAGCTGTTCTAATTACTTATTTAAGAACTATTGATCTCTCAGGGTTTTTTTGTGGGAAGACTTAAGGAATAGCGTGTCTCACAAGCAGCATTATAGTTGCCTGCAAATTAAGGCAAGCAGACAAGCTGTAGTAATGCTGTAGTAACCAGCTTATTTTAGGTGGCTTATTTTCGGCTGTTTTATGTGAAATATTTATGTACTCATTTAAATGCTAAAGAGCTGTGGTTCCTGCAGTCCTGAGAGCACAGCTGGTGTCAGGCAGCAGTTGTGCCCTTAGTGGAAAGCTCCCCAGTTGTGTTCTGAGGGCATTCAGCAGTTGGGGTTCTTTGCTAGAAACCTGGAAGCTCAGGTGCTGGGGCTTTTAGCCTTCTCTGTCGCTGTGGTTCGTAGTGTGCGACACTAAAATCACTAAATTCTTCTGTGTTTAGTTCCTCCTGGCTGTGAAATGGGGGATAGTGGGGATTTCCTGGGGCTTTAGAGAGCTTGCTTCATAATTGGTGTTTGAAGCCAGCATGCTGTGTTTGTTGTAGGTATTGTTTAGTGTAACAAGGTTTTGTTATCTGCAAAATTTGAGTATTTTTAAATTATAGGGGAATGTAAAATGTGAAAGCCAAAGGAAAAGAGATATTCTGCCGTTTCCTTTCGGTTTTGCTGCATTGTGCATCTTGCAGTTAGTCCCAACCTGTGTTAGCATTCCCGCTGGATAACGATCTGCCCTCCTCCCAAGGGACAGCACAACGCAGGCAAAGCTGCTCCTCTCTTCTGTGCTCACTAATTGATCTCTGGCTTGGCCACTTCCAGCAAGGTCACAGAACTGGCAGCTACAGAAACAGTGTTCTGTGGAAAATTTAAAGGGGAAGAGTAGAAGTACCTTGGATGAAATTATATATATTTTTTAATTGATAAACAATTTATTGGATCTTCTATTTTGCCTCTGCAGAAGTCTGAAACTTGGAAAGGACTGAGAGCAGAAGATTGTCCATTGTGACCTGTTCCTGCAATTTGTGAGTGAGCCCTATCCTGCAAATTGCTCTTTTCTCACTTTGTAATTCCACTTCCATTTTTATTAGAACACAGCATGAGTATTCCTATTCAGATCCTGTAAAGGCAAAATGATTCCTAAGCAGGTATAGTGTGATCTTCTCAATTTTTTTCTTTGCAGAATGTTTGTCATGCTGGCCTTGAAAGGCATTTATGTGTTTGGGTTTTGTTTTCTTTTTGCAAAAGTGCTCGAAATCATTCATGCTGCTTTCTCAGAGCTGACTCTTGATTAGTTCAGGTGCTTTACCATTAGAAAGGTGATGGAAATTTGGAATTAAAAACCTGGAGGAGCACCAACCGCAGGCTGTGAGTGTGGCAGTGCGGTGGTGTGTCACTCAGTGAGCACCGTGCCAGTGGCTGTCATTGTCACAGCGGGGCCTTTCCGGGGCTCTCAGTGCCGGGGCTGAGCTCGGCAGGGCCGGGGGCCATTGCAGCCTGCCCTAAAGCTGGGTGCCCTGCTGCAGGGAGCGATCCCAGGGAGAACTGCAAATAAAAACAGGCATCAGCACAGCTAAAGTGCTTAATTACTTGAAAAGCAGGAGACTGTGCAGGATTTGGATAAAGGAAATGGGCCAAACTGTGAAGGCAAGGCTGGAATACTGAGGGCAGAACGAAGCTGTGCTGCATTGTTAGCAGATTCATGAATGGTGTGGCAGAGAGGGGAAAAGGGGCTTGGTTGACCTGGTGTGATCTAAAAATACATGGAATGTGCTATACAGAGCCATAGCTGCTGTAGCCTCTTTAAAGGATAAAATATGCAACTTCCTCTGAAGTGGGAGGGTGGCAGGGTCTCACAAAGCAGGCATTCAGAGGCACCTTGTGTGGAATACTGTTCATTCACATGATCCAAATCACAGTGAGTAGCATACACTGTCTTTGTAGCTGCTCTCAATAATTGAATTATCAGCTAAATACTGAAAGATTAGACACTATGTCTTTGGGAGAGGGGTGTAGAGGCAAGCCTAACTTGATTATTGCATCAAATCAATTTTCTCTTCATTGTGAGTTGAAGCAAATAGTTGCTGGTTCAGAACTCCTTATGCTCCTTCTGTTACAAAGGACTCTGCCAGTGTTTGGTGTTTTAACTCTTGTGTGAGACACGATTACACAGAGAGGGAACAGAAAAAAATTAAATTGTGTTAAATTGTTATAAGCCCCTGAGCTGATGAATTGGTTTGATACTGTTTATTCCACTTGAAGCAATTAATTGAATAAACGTTTGTTTGAGTCTTTAATTTGTCTATAAATATGTACAGTAATTATTGAGGAGGCAAGAAATCATCCTGAGAGTCACCTTGAGCAGAGGATAAGCTTTCCCGGTGCATTCCTGGGAAGCAGCGCTGTGGTGAAGGTACCCAACCTCTGCCACCGCGTGGCAGCTGCAGCTCAGTGCCGGCCCGGGGCTGGCTGCAGAGCTGCGCTGCTCCCGCTCAAGGGAAGGTCATTGTGCCTCAGGGAAAGACAAAAGCACAAATATTCCTTCTGCAGAATCACACCTGGAGTTTCAGAAGCTCTCCCTGCACAAACCAAATGTCAGCCTGTGTGTGAGGCTGTATGTGAAGCTGACAGTGTCTGCTTTCTGCACAAATCTCGCTTCAGGGAGCAGGGTTTAGTGTTTTGCCCGGTGCAAGGCAGTCTAAGGAGGAGGTGGGGTGGAGGTGGAGAGAGGTTCTTTGTTGATGTCTGGCTATGGAAATGCATAAGGACAGACCAACCTGTAAAACTGTCTCAGAGGATTAATCCTTTATCTGCTATCGCTTCTCTAAATAGTCTGTATTTATTCATGTGTAATACACAATTGTGCATGTAAAGTGAAAGATAGTAAACAGAGAACAAAAGCAAATGGAAAGAAGAGTATGGAAGTAAGGATTGACTGTGGAGTTTTTGCATGATTTGTGTATGTGTACATTCATTATAGATCCACTATAAGCAGCAGTGGCAGAACTTGAGATAATGGTTAGTGTTGATTAATGATATAATGATTAAAGTTGACTTTTGTTTCCGAGGGATCTTACAGCCAGATTATATGGCATTATAAGAGACAATTAATGTCTGTGCCCCACAAAAATGGTGAAGGTGTAAATATTGACTTGGAGTAGTAAAAACAGTCATTACAGTCAATAGAATGGTAAAACTGCAGATTAGACAGTGCCATACATTACAAAGCACTGACTGATATGAAAGGCATGATCTGTATTTAAACACTTGACATTAAATAAGTTAGGGTTTATAGCTTTTAAGTACCTATGGATTACATTATTCTTGAAGAGTACTTGGGCTAAATAAGAGCACAGCAGGATCTAGGGGAAGTGTTTGCTCACCAGCAATGGCACCGTGCTCCTCTGAAGGGGCAGCAGGGGTTGCTGAGCAGGATGAGACAGCTCCTGGCCGTGAGAATGGGTGTGCAAAATGTCTGGGAATGCCAGGCTTCCATTAAACTGGAGAGAGCCTGGTGCAGAGCACAGTCATGTCTTCTCCTGGGGAGGAAGTGCAGTGCACAGTGCTGCTTCCTTCCACCAGAATTCCTGCGTGCCCTCCGCTCCATACATAATTCAGGTGCAATGCATAATTAAAGGATTATAAAGCCACACTTACTTTCATGTATTTAAATTCCTTGATGAGCCATAGATGGGTTTTGCCCTGTCTGTGATTTTGCTTTCCCTGTTTCTGTAGTTTGTTGAAGCAGTGGGGACCACGGTGCAGTGAGTCAGCAGCTCCTGAGAACCACTTCCAAAATACTAATCAGTGCCAACTGTCAGGATTAGTATTCTGTGGGAAAAAAGTGTAACTATATAACAAAGTCTAATTAATTTGCAGTGTCATATATTCACTTCCTCTGTTGGCAACATCTTTGTAAAGTACAGGCTTTTCAANTTTGTTGAAGCAGTGGGGACCACGGTGCAGTGAGTCAGCAGCTCCTGAGAACCACTTCCAAAATACTAATCAGTGCCAACTGTCAGGATTAGTATTCTGTGGGAAAAAAAGTGTAACTATATAACAAAGTCTAATTAATTTGCAGTGTCATATATTCACTTCCTCTGTTGGCAACATCTTTGTAAAGTACAGGCTTTTCAAAGTGAAAAACCCCTAACTTTTGAAGGGTACAGATCTCACAGTAGCAGCAAAAAAAGCTCTGCCTTGAATGGCCTAGGCTATCATCCTTCCTAGGAATAGTGGCAGCTGAGTGTGTACAACTGAGTGTGTACAACAGTCTGTTTTCTCATACAGGTCTGCAATAAAGACTGGCTGACACATGGAATTAAAAGAGAAAGCATCAATTGTACATCTTGAACTTTCTCTCTGTTCCTCTCTGTTCTAGATTCCTTCTCTTTAGATCAGTAGTTTGTGACTGGATCACATGATGGTATTTCCAGTATTTCCAGTGCTATAATTGCTCTGTGTGGAAAGCATTGCTGAGGTGCCCTGGGCCTTTGCATTTCAAACACTGGATGTGTAACATTTTATATATTTAATCACCATCAAGGCGAGTGTTTGGATCCAAGCTATTTAGAGCAACTGTCTGTGCTATTGCAACCCACTCAGGGCCCTGAGGGAGACCTATGAACAGAGAGAAGGCTCACATTTCTTTGAGTAATTCAGTATTGCCAAACAGATTGGTTTGCTCCAGCTAATGGGAAGTATTGGGAAGATCTGTTCAGAGAACATGGTTTTAGAGAAGATCTGTTTAAAGATTCGGGAAAATGCTGCTGCTTTCTGCTCTGAGCACCAGAACTGCAAAGAAAACATAACTTATGTTGAGTATGAGGTAGAAATCGATATCTGAAACTTTTTTTCAAAAACAAAATTGAAAGCTAACATCCTTTTAAGCTTGTGGCAGCAAGAGCCTCTTTGCTTGAACAAGTTATTGTTTACAGCAATTTTAATAAAGTATCTTCCTGGCAAAAAGACTAAGTTGTAACATCTCCAAACCTTTTATAGATGAAACAGTGTCCTTCAAAATCCACCCTGCTCTGTTAAACCTTGCTAGCATGTGTTGTGACAGGGATACATAGCCTTTGATAGACTGTATTAAGCCTTTTCCATTTTATCTTGGTAACATTTAGTTCCTTCTACTTTGGGGATGTTTCTCTTCTGTACTTTCCCATTCCTTTTTCCTCCTCCTGGAAACAAACAACCCAAAGCATTTTTCTGTCACTTGGCACCTCTCAGGAGCTCAACTACTCCGAATTTGCAGGAATACTCCTGCAAGCAGTTTAATTCCAGGGCTGCTTCCTCCACCAGGCCTTGGATCTGCTGTGCTGCTGCTATAGCCCTCACCCTGCCCAGGGCTGGGACCTGCCCTGCTCCGTGGTGTGGATCCCCAGCCCATCCTTGGGGGATGTCAGTCCCTCTGTCTCTGAAGTTAACTACCTGTGCTTATCCCAGCCTGTAGTAATTGAGGCATTTTTCTGACAGGTCACTACAAACAGGATTTCACAGCACGAGGATCTCAAGCAGAGGGGCTCTCACTTTATTCTTTTTTCTGTTTCACACTTTGTTATGACACCTCCATCTGTTTGCTGTTCTGTGCTTGTATCATTACTGTGAAAAGATAATGCCATTGCATCTTTTCTTCTCTCTGAAGACAGAACAGATGACAAAATTTCCCTCAAAGCTTGCATGATCCAGTGGTTTTAACTCACTGGACAGCTGTTACTCAGGACTTATTCCCTCTTATTCCCTCATAGAATTTCTGACTTATGACAATCTCATGACCATCACAACCTGCTGGAATGTGGAAGGACAGAGCTCCCCAGGAGCAGGTTCTCCATTAGCCTGAACCAAAGCCTCCTGTAATTGTTAGCTGTCTTTAATTGCTTCTTTGAGCTTTGAGTCAGATGCTAAGTGTAGAAGGCACACAGTATTTAGGGATGTGTTTGGCTTCTCCTGGCACTCTGACTGCTGCCTGCTCCCCCATGAACAGCCATTATTCTGCAGAGGCACCAATCTCAACTACCTTCAAAGGAGTACATTGCTCTCGAGCAGTGTAATTCAGAGCATTCTCTGAAAATTGAAATGGCCAGAGCAGACATAATAACAGCTCCATCAAATATTGATAAAGTGGGATTATTAATTAGAATAGGGGTGTAGGATTAAAATGTCCCTGGAGTTGCATTCCCCATTTGATGTGAGAGTGCGGTTTTGTGGTCAGAGAGTGGGAAGCTCAGGATAACTGGAATCCTTTCTCATCTCTTCAATGTGTTTGCATAATGTCCTTGGTGATTCAGGGGATATGTAATTCTATTGGCCAGAGTTGCTAGAATTCTGATATGCTCCTATGGTGGCACTCCTGGGAGTGAATTTTACTATCTCTGTTAGTGTATTTTGGTCTGGTTTGTAGCTCAAAAAAGAGAAAAGCCCCTCTGACCAAGGTGATAATTTGCAGTGCTGTTGTCCTGGAATCCTGTCCTCCCTCAAAGAGCTGCATGTCTTTGTGAGAGGCTGAAAGCACTGGGTCTGTTCTGTGGAGCATATGCCACTGGACCACTTGGCCCTCAGGTGTGGTGGAGGATAACATTTTGCTTTTGACAGTGTGTGTAGTGCTGAACTAAATAGATAGCAAAGGAAGGAGAATGAATTGAATTTCCCAGTTACACAGCCCTGGTGTAAAAAGGAGCTTTCAATGTCTCCCACTTGAAAAAGACACCACAGGTTAGCTATGAGATTTCCTTTTAGAACAAAGCCCTGATCTGCATCACTAATAACAGTTGAGGTCATTAAAATAGAAAGAATTTCCCTTTGAATTTCCTTTGAACAGTATCTGCATTCTCTGTGTCGCTGGTGTTAGCTTTCCCACAGTTCTGGTCCATCAGGACAGTAAAGATTTCTTTTCCTCTTGAGGTTCTTCCTGGTTCTAATATTCTGCCTAGAAGAAGTGGTTTAGACCTGTTATAATTATACAAGTTCTGTAATTTCATTCTTCCATTCCTGTGCACAAACTGTGTGTTCTTGGGTTCCTCAGAATGTCTGTGCAGCAGCAGTTTAACGTCCCTGAGTGCCCCAAGGCTCTTTGAGCTGATAGAACTCTGCAATGGGAAGCATCTTCTCTTCTTTTTTTTAATTTTCTCTTCCCCTTGTGAGTGTTTCCCTGCTCTCTCCAGAGCCATTACATGCTCTGACTATGCACTTCAGGAGATCAATATGCTTTTGGCATTCACAGGCATTATTATTCTGAGACTGTACCACTGGTATGTGTTCATCCTATTAACATCTGCTCAGAATTCCCAACATCCCAGCACAGCTAACAGAGAATGACCGTGTTGTCCTTGGTCAGGCTCTGTGCAATGGATGTTGACACCTGGTTTATTGTTGGACAGATTCCACTTCCCCTTTTACTTTGTTTTGACTTCGTTCCACCTCTGGAAGCTCCATTTCAGCTGGAGCTGGATGAATGAACTGGGAAGCCTTGTGCCCACTGCTGCTGTGGCAGTTCCTCTGTGTTACTGCCCAAATAATTATTTAGTTCCTACATTGTAGGGGCCAGTTCTGACCTAGCAATGAGATTCCAGCAGCCCTCAAGGATGTGCCTGTAATGGAAGCACCATCTCTGCAAAGTAATAGAAAAAGACAAGAGTCTGCTGGGCAGATCACTGTCCTTATGGCTGATGTAACAGAGGATCATGAGCTTTAAAGTCATGGAAAGGGGATGAAAGTGGCTTTGACTTCAGTGGTAACTCTGTGGATGTTGGGTGGTGGGAATACAGTGTCAGCTTTGTGATTGTGACAGATCCTGGCAAATGGGGTTAAGTTAGGAGGGGAAAGAAACAAGGAATTTGGAGCTAAGTGTGTGTCAGTGTGGAAGTTAGTAGTCACCAGTGGCATTCACTGTTTTAAAATCCTGTCTGAAGGATGTAACCTCTTGTGAATGGGAAGAAATGGTTTCAAGGGGAAACACAATGTGTTGCCATTCCTTGCTTTGCCCCTGCATTTTAGCTGCTTTGGTTTTCTCATTACTGCTCTCCCAAAAGTTGATTGCTATAATAAGAGGTCTGTTCAGATTGTAATGTGCACAAGATTACTTAGGGTTAACTCTGACTAACAAAATAAAATTGACAGTAATAGTTTGCTCATTCAAGATTTCAGGGAGGTGTCTGTATGATTCCCCAAGTTAAAAGAGGAAATGTTGACTTTTTACCTTCTTAAGTGAAAGGAAGCTGTGAACTCTCAGAAATACTGAGTACTGGGCATTGATTAATCTCCACTGTCAGACCTCAATCCAAGGAAATGCAGAAGCAAGGGCACTTGTGTTTTTAGCAAGCTATACAGGAGGCAGAAATGGAATTGAAGAAATCTTTACTTAGTCTCATATATTACAAGTGGCAGTGGTTTGCCATTTTCTCAGAACACACACAGACACACAACCCAAATAGATTTCCTTGCTTCTTGGATTCTATTTTCTTCAGCATGCTTGCCATAGTGACCTCCTGCAAAGGGACACCAGCAGAAATATGCAGAGTGCCCTGGTTCAGAGTCAGGCACTAAAAAAGGGTTTGGATCAAATGGAGTTTAAATCTCCAGCCGAAAGTTTTCTTTGAAAATCACTGATGGGCCCTCATGACCCTCCCATGACTCGCTGAAGGTGTGGGTCAGCAGAGCCAAGGAGCCACAGATCCATTCAGACACCACAGAGCAAAGCTGAGCTTCTGCTGCTCTCTGTGATTCTGGGAAGCTCAGCCATCTGTACTTTGGCTTCCCTTCTGCTCCCAGAGACAGCAGAGGAAAAATTTTTGCTGAAGTCCTGTAATAGATGGGGACCAAAAGCTGAGCTGGAAGCAAAAAGGTTCATCCATTGCCCAGAGAGTGTAGCTAGGCTGGCATATGGAGTCACTCCCAAAGCTAATGAGAGTTAAATTGTCAGGTTTTTGACTTCTGTCTCATAAAGCATTAAAGCATAACAAATGGTGCTGACACACTGGCCTTGGCATGGAAAACTTCTTTAAATATACAAGATGCTGCTCCTTGCTGCGGTATATATAAAATTGGCTTAGATGCAGTGAAGTTTCTTGGGGATAAAATTGGTAGTGTTCCAACAAGCTGTCAGTTATGTTTCTTTCCAGAAATGATACATATAATTGGTGAATGGCAAAGCTGGATTGGCATTAAATAGTTGATTTAAAGTATTATAATTATTTTTATATTTTTCCCCATAGTTCTTGGGAGGATTCTAGATCCATCCACTTAAATATTTTGTATACAGCCTCCTAAGAAGCCTTATGTGTGTCTCATCAGAGAGATCTTTTGGTGCTTTTTCTTGCTCTTACTGAAACAGTTGTAAACCAGATGAAGTGAGGCTTCACAGTGCTTTTACCAGTTCTTGGAAAGTTTCTAGATCTATCCCCTTGAATATTTGTGTACAACCTCATCAGAAACCTCAGTTTTTCTTTTTCTTCTTCCTTTTTTTTTTTTTTTTTTATCAAGAGTCATTGAGCAGATTTTGTTCCAGACATATTGATGAGCTCCTGTGCACATTCAGCACACAGGTTAGCAGAGCAAGAGTTTCAAGCATTTGTGCTGTAAATCAATATCTCCTCTGACAGAAGCCCAGCAGGAGCTCAGTTTGCCTGCTGTTGTGAGACATGAAGTAGAAAATGTGCATAAACCATGCTGGCTAAGAGGAGTGAACAGAGCTTCCCTCAGGGCAGAGGGAAGTGCTGAAGCCCTTGTCTTTGGTCCGGTTCTGCAAGTAAAGCAACCAAAATACTCATTTGGAGACCATGAGAACAAGCTTGAGTGCTGTTAATGCTTATGTGAAGATCTGTATTGGTCATTCTTAGAGGGTTTTTAAGCAATCTAACAAATGGCTGGTGATGGAGACACCAGGATTTAGCATCCCAGCAAAATGGCAGCATGTGCTGTGGTAATCCCTGCCAGACCCTCTCATCCAAGACAGAGCAGATCCAGCAGTTTGTGCACACCCACTTTAGGTAGGGCCATTGTTCTGGGGCATTTGTGAAGTAGAAAAAATTGATTCACATGGGAGCTTCAATCTGTGAAGTAATAGTGCTAATACTGGTGTGAAACCCTACTTTCAGTATTTTTCTATTATTTTTAGTGTTTCCTAGAAAGGCAGGAGGGTGCCAGCCCAGAGTACTGAAGGTACTGGACAATATCCCAACCCTTGAGTCAGGGAACTGAATGTGGGAGTGTTCCTTTACAGTTGTCCCTTGCCTTCATACTGACAAATCTGTCTTTAGTTACCTGGATTAGATTTGGAGATAATAGAAGTGTTTAGTGTTCATTGAGGTGCAAATACACAGAAATGAGCCCCACATCTTTGGCAACTTGGAGAACATTACTCACTCCTCAACATTCAGATCACATTTGTCATCTACATCCATTTTACTTCCTGCCACCTACTGTGGTGACAATGTCCAGTTTTCCCAGAGGCCCCATTACTGAGCAGGCTGTGCATGATTTCTGTGAGGGAAAGCAGAGATTGCAGCTGGAAGGAAAATGAGGCAGAGCTTGCTGATTTCATGCAGAATCCAAAGGTGTCATTTCCATGGCAGAGACAGATGTCAGACAGGACTTTGAGGCTACACTCATCTTTAGAGCTCACAGCTGACACGGTGCAGCTGGATGTGTTTGCTTTCCAGGTCCAAAATTCCCCGTTCTCCCACTCTCCTGTTTGGCCTTCCCGGAATACAAACTTCAGCAGGAGGAGGTTCCTTCAGCCGGGCTGTGCTGCAGGGCCGCCTCCCTCCCTCCCTCCCTCTGGCTCCGAGTGTGATCCCTTTGGTTTTCCCCTGAAGCCCAGCCTGGCTCCAGGGCTCTGGCAATGCGGAGCTCTGCAGCAAACGCTGCCGATCCAACCTCTGCAGGCTGCTTTGGGGCTGGGAGCACAGACCTGCCCTCCAGCGGTGCCAGAGCCTCCCTGAGCCCCGCTGGAAAGCGGCTGCTTACAAACGGGGTGGATCGTTTGTGACAAAAACAAGCAAAAAGGCTTCTCCATAGTCAACACGCCTTCAAAACGCCCTCAGATCCTGGCAAGGTATTGGGCACATCCTTCCTGCTATAACGTTTTACTGCAGAAAACCTTGCCTGAGACCCTTTTTACACCTTTTTGGCTGCCTCCTGTTAGGTGATCAACATTCTCATCTTCCCGAGAGGCCCCTTGGAAGGGATTCACCTCCAGCAGGCAGCTGTAAGCAGGGAACAGGATCAAAGGGCATGGAGTTGACCTGCAGCAGTCCAGCAGGGTCTCACATAGATCAAAGGCTACATCCATGGTCACAGCCTGACTTCTGTGACTTCCTTGAGAGATAACTTGGCAGGAGTGCAGCCCTGTCTTCACCGAAGCCTCATCTGTGTGTTTGAATGGTTTATGTGTTGGAGAGGAAGGCATGGCTGCTGTGCACATGCTGGATGTCTTTGTTATAGTCCTTACAATTAGCTCTTTTTTGGGATGGGGCATCATGAAGATCTCTGAACAAGCAGCCAATGCTGCAAGGCAGAGGAGATGATTTCAGACCTCAGGCAAACATGATCATTCTGCTCTTGTCCTCTGGACTGCCTCCCTCTTCCTCAGCACTGCAATTTTATCTGAAATGGATGATCGTGCTCCAGGAAAGTGAGGCTGTGCCCAGACAACAACGCTCCTCTTCTGCCCTGTCAGCCCCCTTTCTTGCACTGCCATTGCCCAGGACTGACCAGTGTCACAGGCTCAGGACTCTGGCGTTTTTCAGGCAGCATGATTTGCTTGCCAGCAGTTCTGATTAGCAGTGATAGGAAACTAAATTTATTGTGTCTAAAAATGCAATTAGGATGTCTCAAGACTGGAAATTTTGTGTGGTTTTGCCAGCTTTTAATAGCAACTTTAAAGTTTTGGCTCACAGCCCAAACTCTGCCTTGGCTGCTCCACTGTGGGGATGTTGCAATAGATCTTGCAGTGTCCAGGGTGCTGCTGGCACAGTCCTGCAGCAGCTCAGGATGTGTCCAGTTGCTCTGGTTCCCCAGTGCTGCTGTAACATTCATTTCTTTCCAGCTCTGTTTTCACAAGGGGGCCTTTGGTGACTTTGGCAGTGCAGAAGGGACATCTAGTGGGCTGACAAGAGAGTGGGGACCGTGCCTGTTCAGGGCAGCAGGAGAGAGCCAATTCACAGTTAGAGACTGGACTCTGGGGAACTCTTGAGCATTACAGCACTAAATTGTATTTAAACGTTTCAGTGTACAAAATTGGCCTGTGAGTCTGGAGGCTTGAAATCCCAAAACCTGAAGTTTTTAAAAAATATTCCTGGCACTTTTCAGCAGTGTCAGAAAACAGAAGATTGAATGGAAGCAGTCAGGTTTGGCACACTTTTTGAGTGGAACCAGAAGGTTTTTTTCTTCACTAACTCAACTTCCCAAGCCCCTGTTAGTATGGACTGCTTTGTGTAATGTACTAATGACCTTTAGAGGACAAAGCTGGGGAAAAAATCATAACTGATGCTGTTGGCTAACATTGTTCAGTTCAGTAAAATAAGTTTGTGCCCCGTGGTTCCAGGATGGTGAGGAGGGAAGGTGAGGCTCTGTCCTCTGTGGCAGTTACAGCGTGCACGTGACAGGAGAGAGGAATGGCTTTATTTGTGCCACTGATATTTGCCGGGCTGTCACACGTCCCCAGTATCCAATCTGCAGTATTAGGATTATTTTAAGCCCTGTGTGAGGAAAGATTGTGAAACTCATGCGAGTGTACATTGTTCTTTGAATGAAAAGCAGACTTTCACTGAGGTATTTTGGTGTATGGTTCTCTCTGAACTTTTTGTAGAAAGATGTATAGGATTGTTTTGTGACAAGTGTACAGAAAAGTATAGAATAAGTGGACAGGAAGGTTCTGCTGAGTACCCCAGACCTACTTTCTCCTTTTTCCTCTAATCCTTGCCCACTGCTGCCCCATTTCCATGGCATGCATTTCCGGCTTGCGAAGGTTCCTGCTTCAGGCTGAGAATAGAAGCCTTGCTGTTATGCTGTCCTTAAATCTCTCATAATGAGTGTTACACCAAGGAAAGCAGCTGTGTCCTTTGGCTCTGGTTTTAATGCTATGTTAAAGAGCAGATTATGGTGACGTTGGGCAGCGATGCGGAGGTAGCACAAACCATGACCAGTTTGGGGAAGGCTTTAGCAAGGATGACTAAGGACTTGGAGCTTATGCTTTAGATAACAAATCCACCCAATTGTGCTCCTTTGGAAATGTAGTCAAGCCTAACAAATCAGGGCCTTAACAGAGTTGCATTAGGGTCCTTTAATTGGACTAAGCTGGTTAATACCCATGTTGGCTTTTGTATGCCCAGGGGTCCAACACAGGAATGGTTTGCTGTTTATGCTGGAGAAATCTCATAAAATTGCAAGCATGAACATTGATAAAATTAAATTCTAATGTCCTCACAGGTAGACAGTGGATTAAGGTATTTTGATTATTATAAGGAAGTTGGATGTAACTGCTTTCCTCTTCCCTCAGTCTGTGGCTAGTGTGCCACAAATCATGGCTCTGTCCAGGGTTTGGGGTGTGACAGCCACACAGCACAGCAGGAGCAGCAGGGCTGCACAAGACCTCAGCCTCTATGGGATGACCTGCACTTTCTGTGTGGGGGGGTTTATCATACTCATCCTGTTCATGAAAGCTGAGCAGGTCCTTCAGGTAGTCCTAGAAACCATAAATTACCATGGATAAGGCGTTTTCCAGGTGTTGTGAAGTGTTGCACTACTGGACTTACAGCAGTGCCTGGTAAAGAATGGTGCTTTGTTGCCATGTTAATTGTGCAGTGATTCATATGTATTTGCTGGGGTTTGGAAAAGCTGGATTGTTGAGAGCGTAATTCACACAGGTGAGGCAAAAATATTCTGAGCAGAAAAATTCTGCACACGTCAGTGTTTGGTTACATCCTCTGACAGCAAAAGCAGAGTCTAAGGGACAGAAATGAGTTCCAGATGGTTGTGGCAACTGGCAAGAAACTAATACTGAGGCTGATCTTGAGAAAACACACAGGACACCAGAGATGAAAGAGGGGGCAGGGTGGTCCAGATAAGGTTGATAACACATGATATATCATCTTTGGAGCATTCCAAGGCAGGACAGTGAGATGAACCATTTGCTCCTCAACTGCAGAGTCTGGGTGGTGGAAAGGCTCTTGCTGTGGCTGTTCTGCTTCTACACTGAAGGTAAAACCCCTGCAGTAACAATCCCATTTCCATGCACAAATCCCACCAGCCTCTGCTGCCCTGCAAGGATGCTGGGAGAATGCAGATTGCTCACTGTAAGAATGCTCCTGTTTTCTTCATGTGCAGCCTAGGTCTGTCTGCAGCAATTCCTTGCTATCTTGCATATTTCTTGTTTAAACTAGGAATTTGTCTGGCATCTTACCTGTGTTCTATTTTTAGTTGTTAGTGAAGGGTGAGGCAATGTACTTAATTCTCATTACAGTTAAATCCAATTGTGATGTGGACTTAGAGAGACTTAGTAGTCTTGGCTGAGCGTGGGCTGTCTTTTTCCAGTTACTGTTATTAAACAATGCACACTGATAACTTTTTCCACTTCCAAAACTGAACCCATGTATCCAAAGGAGGTGTGATTTAGTGCCTGTGTTTCGCACCCCTGTTGATCTCTGTAACTGTTCCTCGGTTCAGAAGAGGGGTCCTGTACATTTTGTGAGTTGACCTGTCCTGTGGGATCACCCACCTCATGGTGAGACAGCAGTAAAGACTGATGTGGACTAACTTTGCTTTTTGGGGTTAACAGAGTGCTTTTATCTTACTTCTCTTTGAACAAAGCTTCTTTCAGAAACCCGCGTTTGATTCGTTTACAAACTCGTGTGAAGTTTATACACGTGAGCCGATACAGAACCCTGCATCCTCCAGCCAGCCTGGGTCCCGAACCAGTTCTGAGTCCTGTCGGGGCTGTGGGGCCAGCGCAGGTGTGTTCGGGGCATTCGGGAGGGGCAGAGACCCCCGGCCCCGTTCCGTGCAGCCCGGGCGCGGTGCGGTGCAGCGCAGTCCGCTCCGCACGATCCAGGCAGGCTTTGCCGGCGCTCCCGGCGGCCGCGGGGCTCTGTCCGCGGGCTCAGTGCTGCTGCCGCGGCCCGGGGAGCGCGGCCCGAGCGGCCGGCGTGGGGAGAGCCCGCCCCGCACCGTGATGTGGCCACAGGAGGGGCTTGCTGGCCTCCAGCTCCTGTCTCTCCCCGGAGGGCTTTAGAACGGCCACTCTTACACTTGTCATGGAATTAAAGAAAACTACCTCCAGGCCGTACCATGCTGCTCTGCTGCTGCCACTTTTCCTCTTGTTTTGGGGTAAGTGTTTGTCTTCTGTGCTTCATTCTTACCCAGCTACTATGCGGTAACTTTGGATCAAATCTGTGACCTGCCCTTATATTGAACAAATTGGCATCTTATAGTTAGATGTGTTGCATGAAAACTTTTGTCTGGAAGATAAATTTCATTCTAGACGTGTTTTTCCTTCTATTTATTTCTTGTCTCTTTTCATCTTTCTCTCTATGCACATGTATGTATGTATGCATTTATCCACAAGAACTAAAAGTAATTAAGTATTCATGTAATTAAGTATTCAGTTATTATAGTAACCATTTTCTTCATTGGAAAAGTCTGAATATTTTGTTTGTGCCCACACAGAAGAAACACAGACCTTTATTTCCATCCTATGTGCTCTAGAAAGACATCTGGGCACAAGAGGATGGTACCCAGGGGAGTGTAGGGCCAGATCCATCTGGTAGAATATGTGAAGGGAGATCACAGGACAGGAGTGTCTCCACTTTAGAAATTTTGAAAAAAGCAGCTCCATCCTCAAAGTGCAAGAAGCAATGAGGTAACAAAAGAGCCCGTCACACTGGTTGGGGGGTGTTGTTTTGTTTTGTGGTTTTTTCCACACTGAAAACTTATTTTATAGCAAAAGAATCTACTTGAGTACCCTGGGATTCTCCAGGTTCCTGAGACCATGTCTTTGGGTTCCATTGACACCCTTGTTTACAATATCTTATGTTCCCTGAAAAATAGGTATCTGTGCTTCTTCTGGAATAGGTGCCTAGAGATCTGCTGGGCCTAGACATCTGTTTTAGTCATCTGGGGATTATAAGGTCATGTCAGGAACACGTCCAGCCTTTTACTGGAAAGTACGATTGGGATTGAACTGGTCTCCTTATCCTGCCCTCGGCACTGCCAGGCCACTTTCCTGTAGGTGCAAGTCAGGTTTGGTTTCTACTGAGCAGGTACAGGTATGATCCATGGCATGAAAAAATGGATGGAAAATATGGAGAACATTGAGAAAATACAGTCAGAGCCTTTTCTCTGCTTGTGTTTGCTGAATGCGGCACTTGGCATTTTCTTGCATTAGTGGGTGATGTTTATGTAATTGTTGAGATTTGGAGAAAGTTTTCAGCTTTTCCTCTGACTCTCGAACAGTCTCTTTTTTTTCCTTCTGAGGCCTCCCAAGATTTCTGTTGCTCTGACCACCTCAGACCATCAATGTCAAAATAAGTTGTGATTTTTGTCTTTCTTTTTTTTTCTTTTCCATTCTTTCTCTTCCTTGTACCAGCCTCTTTGTCTGGTGCGTTTGCTCCAAGTGCCTGGAATTCCTCTGGCCACAGGGAAGCAGCAGGACTGTCTTTTGTATCTAGTAACCATAGCTACTGGTTTGGAGTGTGAAGCAATTATGGCAGCTTTGTGTTGGGCTGAGGCAAGGCCGGCTGCATGCACAGAGCACCCGTGTGGCTGCCAGGCTGGGCTGTGGCTCCCAGCGTTTGTGCTCTTTGCCCACTGCACTTGTGGCTTTTCACTCTTCTCTGCAGCACTGATTTACTGAGAACGTTGTCTTCTGTTGAGTGCAGGTGGATGACTCTTCATGCTGGAGCCAGCAGAGCTTGAGGGAAGTGCTGATTTTCATAGTCTTTCCACCTACTCCTATTTTGCAATGGGAATTCTGCCAGATTTTAACTGGAGTGGATGGTGCTATTTAGGTAACACTTGTAGGTTTTTAAGGCCATAGAGAAATGTCTTTTCTTGCCCTTATAAACTATATCACCACTTCTTTTTGTTTCTAATTGACTGAGTCTAAATGTCATTGAAGCAAAGAGTGCCTAAGCTACTTGTTCAAAATGTTTGTGGAAATTCTGGGGATGGAATTGGCCTGGTGCAGTCTGTACCCATGAGAGCATCCTGCAGGCACATCCTCACTATCTCCAGTTATTTAAAAGAAACCCCCGGAGGGGCAACAGTGCAGGCTCTGCCTGTGACTCCCCTTTTACTGCTGCTGCCTGTGTAATGGGAACACAATGGAATAGCTCCCAGCTAATTCCTTGTCTTTAAAGAGATTCTGGGAGGCAGAAGGAGTGTCTCCTGACTTCTGTTCCCACAGCTCCAGCCATCAGCAGGCACAGGAATTCACAGACCTCTGGCCTGGAAGATGCTTTGGCCTCTTGCAGAGGGAGAGCATGTGCAAGACAAACCTTTTTTGCTATCAGCTCTAATGCCAGCTCTTGAGATTAGATCGGACATTGGGACGGTTTAAGGCTTACTTCAAAACTGGGGAACAAACAAAACCGATCTTTCCAGCTGTTTTGTTAATTGCCAGTATATTTAAATAAGAATTGGAAATTAAAGCCTGTGACTCACTCTGGTGAACTGAATACACAGGAAAGCCGCTGTCCCAGTGTTTGATCTGTGGCAATGGCTGAGAGATCAGAGAATATGTGAAACATGATGGTCAGCTTGGAGGAGGGTTTATGAAGGGAAAATACTGAGGTGTCCTGAGCACAGAGGATCAAAGAGTTACCGTGGCAATACATTCAATGCTGTCATAAACCAGGGATTTGTAGCTCCTGTCTTCCTCCCTTCTCTAGAGGCATGATAATAGAAGTTACACCTTCAAATCTGCAGTAAAACAGTGAGCAGATAATGAACACAAGCTAGCTGGCTTCTTGTTCTGTGGTAAGAATGGGTTCAATTCCCTGAAGTGGTATTTCTGCCTAATGCTGTTAATGCCTTGGGCCACGATGTTGGCACTGCTGGGCCCCGTGGATTGGTGCCCACTGTTTGGCACTTTTTAGCAATTCACTGGGCAAGCTGGGGGCAGAGAGCCAGGAATCACCATCCTCCTTCTCGGAGGGGGTAAATATTCTGCATATTTCACAAGAAGAACCTGAGCTACACTGCCTGAATGAATGAAAATCTAGGTCTAGGCCTTTGTAAATTCTATATAAATACTTTACACCAGTAGACTGTGTACATATATCTGGCCTGAAAAACTCTGTGACACCAAAAACCTCATGTACAAATGTGATGTGGAATTTGTTGGTCTCCAGTAACCAAGAGAAACAATGTCAGAAGCAGGCTGAGAAGTGATGGACACACAATATCTGTGAGCTGGCCTGTGTGCAGGGACGTGAGGAGATGTCTTAAAGTTGGTATCCAAGGTGGTATTTGGCTGAGACACTGGGCTTGTGTGTTTAATCTACCAAAACTCTTCAAGAGACATCAAAGTCATGAATAGTGAGACTTTTTAAAAAACTGACTTTCCCAAAAGAGACTCTGGGCATTGCTGGGATCCCTGGCATTTTGTCAGGCCATTTATTCAGTGTTGTCTTAGAAGTCCTGCCTGCTGATTGCCAGAGCTGCTTTCAGATTAGCTAATCTTTATTTTCAGGGTTTGGGGTTTTTTGGTCATAGTGCCATGTCCTGCATCACATAAATTATCAGATCTGATAAGATGATAACCTGAGACAGTAGTGACAATGTTTAATTTCAACCAGCAGATAGATCTCAGAATCCTTTCTCCCTTTTAAAAAATGGGGAGGAAGAACTTGACTCTGGGTCCCAGAGTCACCAAGTTACTCCAGCAGAGCTGGGTGGTGGGAAGCTGCTGCAGCCTGGGGGCTTAGTAATTGTGATCAAACCTTGGTATTTTGGAGGGTTTCCCATTCCCACATCCCCTTTTCTGAAGCTAAATAGAAAAGCTTGCTGTTAAAGCAGTTGTCACAAATTCCACTACTGTGTTAAACAGGCCAGGGAATGCAGCTTATGGAATATTTTGGGCTAGGTGAAATATCACCACCAATTATTAGCATGTCATGAGCTCGTCAGCAGTCTCAGAGAGTGTCAGGCCCTGTTTTCTGGTGCTGGTGTTACTCAGAGCAGATGCTTAGCTCATATCTGGATAGAAAGGGTTTAATCTCTGTGTGTCAAGAAATGGGGCTTGTGAAGCCACCTGAAGAGGCCTTGTACCCTCCCTGAACAGGTACATGGAAGGTGCTTCCTGAAGAAGGATTTGGTTTTATCCTGCCATTCCCTTCCATAGCTGTCCTTCCAAAGTGGGCAGGGGTGTGGAACAGAGAGGGTCAATGTGAAAGCTCCTTTTCAAGCCTGACCATTTCCCTTTCTTGGTTGTGTGGATTCTGGGAACAGGCCAAAGTGTGTCCCCTTTCACTAATCCTTTACACTGACCAGGATAGGGAAAGATCAGCAGAGGTCAGCAGGGATTTACTAATATAAGCACATGCCTTCCTGTTGTCATGGAGACCTAACTCTCCATTCCTTTATTCAGAGTTTGTTTAGTAGTTGTGTTGCTCTGAATCCCTTCTGGTGGATGGGTTCCCTTTCTACCCTTGGCCTCAGGATCTTTCTCCAGTGGGAAGTGTGCTGGGATGAGCAGCAGGAGCACAGCCTGACTGGTGAGAGTTGCTCCAGGCTGGGGTTTGACCAGTGGTGGTTTTGGAAACTGGGTATCCCTCAAGCTCTGTTATTGTTGTGGTGCAGCTGGGACCTGTGATGCTCTGGGAATCCTGCTCTTCATTGTAAACTGGGGTTTTTTTTCAGTTGTTGCAGTGAGTAGGGCAGGTGGAAAACATCTGAAGGAAGCTTCCTTCCACTTGAGGTGGATGTGGCTTGTCCAAGCTCATATTCAGTTTTTGCTAGGCCAGGAAATAACATTCTGGCAGCCTGACTCTTCTGGGAGCTGCATCTGTGGTTGTGACCATTTCACACAAGTTGTGCCCAGGTGATGGTACATTTTCATTTTTCACTCAGTGCAGGGCATGTGTATGAACTCAGGGATGGGGATTTCCAGTAGGTACCACTGCCTCTGCTTGGACTTTTTTTCTGTCCTTCACTACAAAGGAATCTATGAGCTGAGAATCCCAACTCTGCCTCTTCCCTGCTGGAATTTTAAGTGATCATTAAGACACCTTCAAGGTAGTTATCTGTGCAGCACTGAGCAGCTTCCACAAGGTCGGGAGTGTCTGCAGATTGACAAGATCCATCCTCCATCAGAGTTACCCAAGACTTTGAGGAAAACAAAGCAAACCCCCAAAATAGAAGCCAGTGAGAAATGCTAAAGCAGCATCTCCAGTCACAGAAGTAATTGCCTAACTTCTCATTAATTTCTGATTTTTTGTGGTCAAAAAACTTGCTGTTGCAACTTTGACAAGATCACATAGTTCAGGTATAAAGTATAAGATTATTAAAGGCAATTATTAAAACAGAGCCTGGTAATCCAGCTTGCTTGCCTTTAAGTATTACAAAAGATCACAAACCTCATCGTTTGGGGAAAATCTTTGTCAGCTACCTTTAAAGTGTAAAACCAGCCCTGTCCTGACAGAGCTCAGTGAATGCTTTATATGGGACTCTGGTAGCCTTTGAAGTTCCTCCTAATCCACCCCTAAATGCCTGGAACTGTTCTTCAAAGGAGCTGTGGTCTCCTCCAGTTTCAATTCAGCACAGGCTTGCAGGATGGTATGACTGTAACACACTTCTAATTTTTTTTCCCTTACAAATATCACTAATTTATATTTTTCTTGTGAAAGGTAAAGGAAAACTTCTGCATGTCATTGTTAATCCAGCAATGACTCCTTTGGTGAAAAACTATAAACTCTTGTTATTCAGTGATTTGCTTCACCTGATTTTCACTGTGTTAGTGAAACAGCATCTACATGTTTTCATGGTTTTAATGTTGTGCAGCAGGAAAAGCTACTTTATTCATTTTTCTTATTAGTGTTTGGTGCATATTCATGTGCTATTCACATTCATATATTAATCTATTCCAAAACTGAGAGCAGTGAGTGTATGCCCTAGGACTGATGGTTGAAAAGAACAAAATCAGAACTAAAAACATCAGATCTTTATTGAGCCAGATGTTCAGCACTGCTATGGAAGGAGTATTGGTGTTAGAATACATTCACAGGGGCATGTTTTATCCTTGGGAAATATTCCATATTAGTACAGGAGTGCTGGATACAGGGGAGTGTGTGACACAGTGTGGGGTTAGTGCTGAAGCCTCCACTGAGTCAGTCAAACACGTGGGGGATTTTCTGCCAGCTGCAGTTCACAGAATGATTTGCAGTTATTTAGATAAGTTTCATTTCTTGTGATTTACACTGCAGTGTCCTCAGCCTGCTCCATGCACACCATGTGAGCAGTGCTGTGTTACTTCAGGATATCTGTTCCAGAAAAGGAACATTTTTCTCCAAAATGCTGTCCTGCTGAAGTACATATATTAACCATGTTCATGGACACTGAGTTTTGAGCACACCAGAGTTCTCCCTGTTCCTTCACTGCTGTCTTTGGTAGCCAAGAAGGCCTTTGCACTGATTAGTGAAGTTTGGTGTTGTCTGTAGTTGAGCTGTGTGATGGACCAAACCAGAGAAGGCATAAAGAGGTGTGTCTGTTGTGAAAGAACTTTGGGAAAGGCAAGAAATAGCAAAGGGCTTTGATGTTCAGCTTTATTTGCAAAAATCTTCTTGCCTATGTTCTTCTCATGGAAGCAGAAAGCCACTCATGAGCCTTGGCAGTGACTCAGCCTGGCTATGCCAGCAGTGCCTGGGGATTCTGTGGAAATGGGAATTTCTTTGCAGATGGAGTGTGCTGCAGCTCCTTCCCACCGGGCACCGGGCTCGGGCTCTTTTTTTGTCCCAAACTGTGCTCCTGGCCTCCGGAAAGTGCAGGCTGGGGCCGGTTACTCATTAAGCCTACAAAGGCTCATATCTCCTGCCTAGTAAAGCTCTTTTGCGAATAGTTTCCTGGGCTTCCACTCTAATTGCCACAGAGATTCCAGGCAGATTCCGTCATCCTTGTTTTCTGCCTGACTGGGAATCTGAGAATAAAAGGGTTGATGGCAGAATAATGGGATTGCTGGACAGTGCAGGGCTCAGCAGCTCTCCCCAGCATCACATGAGAGGGGAAGGGAGGGGTGGGCCATGGAGATGATGCTGGGAAGAGAAAGGGCTGCCTAAATCCCTGAGCACCCTCCCTCCCCCAGCGGCACGGCCTCTTAAAAGAAGACTTAGAAAAACTCCAGTCTTTGGTGGGAGGAATTTGGGGGAGGTCAGGGCAGGGGCAGCCTTTTGTAAACCAAAGTTTCCTATAAATCCCTTTCAAGCCCTGAAGTCGGTGCCTCCACCTTCAGGTACAAAGAGACTGAGGAGCTGCTGGGGCAGAGCTGATAGAGCCCCACTGACACAGATTTCCTACCGGGGGTGGATAAGGCGCACCAGAGCCAGGCAAACGTGACCAGAACCGGGCCAGGTTACTGCTGGCACCAGCGAGAGGCAGGGAGGTCAGCTGGAGCCATGCTGAGGTGTGTGATCCTGGCAAGTCCTTAGCATGGAGCACGGCAGGGTGAAGCAACATTCCTCATGGAGCAGGGAGGGCTGAGGGAGCTGCAGGGATTTGGGATCCTGTGCTCTCTCCACCTGCAGCTTTGTGGGGTTTACAGAGGCTGATTCCTGTCACTACCTGGCCACAGCTACATAGAGAGGGCAGCAGAAAGGGTGAAGAGGTGCTTGCCCAAAGGCTTCAGGTGATGGCTTGACTTCCAGCACCAGGGAAGTCTGGATTGTCTCACCAGTAGCAATTTGCCAGATACCATTTGCTCCTTCATGAGCTTTATCTCTGCTTTGAGACCATTTTTCATAGACATTTTCCAAACATCTGCTGTATAGTTGTTTGCAGAGTTACTTCCAAGTTTGGATGTTTCATAACACTTATGCAGGAATCAGGCTGGGATATCTCTACCACACAGCTTCTCTCTTATTTATCTTGGAATTGAGCGGAATGAAAAGCTCTGATCTCAGAAGGCCACTGTGGGATGAGGTACTAATGACTGCTGCCTTTGTGGAAGGCGAAGTTCTCTGTTTCCACTGCCTTTGTCCCTTTATTCTATTTTTGGTTGGTTTATGTCTTTTGGAAAATGCTTAATTGTGGCATTGAATCCAGGACATATATCCTAATTCTAACATAAAGGCCGTTATCTCCTGTGCCCTGGGCTGTCCTGCCCTTTGGCTAATCTGCCCCTTGTTTCACAAAGTAAATTTAAAATTTCTTTTGGAAAAGAAATGAGGATTCCTCCTATTGTTCCATTCTGCTTCATTTTGAAATAGCTACGTTGAATAGATTTGGGGATTTTTCTTTTAAAATATCGTGTATCCTACATAATCTCATTTATATGAACTAAATTTGCAGTTCAGTGGGCAGGTCCCATCACATTTCCGGATGGTGGAGTTGCTTAATGGGGCAAGAGCCTTTTAAACACTGCCTTTGTGGGGACAGCAAGGCATTGTGGCTCAGTGTGAATTAACTGATCACATCCAAATGCTCCCACATTTAGAGAAACCTGCTCTCAACATTATTCCTGGTATCTGGTTGTTAGACGGTTGTTTTGGCTCAGCAGGTGCTGATCCAAAATGCCATCAGCACGGTGATCTCAGCTCCTCCTTGCTAAAAATGCCCTGCTGTGTAAATTTACATGTCTAACATGAGGAGAGGGTGAGGGTCAGTGGTTATCAACCTGAGCTGCCTGATGTAATCAGAGATTCTGTGAAATGTGCCCATTTGGAATTTGCCTTGGGTTATTTATGAGAGCATCTTCAAATCACTTCTGGATTAGCTGAGAAAAAATGGTATCCCCAGAGGGAGCAGCTGGGACATACAGAGCTGCAGCCAATACCTGAGCTCATCCTGCCTCTCTGGATTTCCAGGCACAAATGCTGTGCCCTGCCAGTGAAAGGGGTCATGGAATTTTACACTAAGTTAATCTTGTGAATGGATTTAAGGTGATATGTGTCACTGCTCTCAAAGTGACTCATGGATGAATAAGCACAAGTAAAATAGTTGGTTTGTGAGTATCTCCTAAAAAATCAGGTACCTTGTTAACCAAGTTGGCAGGAGATTCCAGATTACCACCAAATGAAAGGCTGTTGTCTTCTTTATAGTAAATATTTGACTCTCCAGTGTCATCCTCATCTCCTGGCTAACACAGCCCTTTGGAGTGTGGAATTTAGGTGGGCAATCTCCGAGCTGTATGTGGGGATTGGCAGAACTTTTTTTTTTAATGCTACAAATGCTGATTAACAAAAAGTCTCTTATCTCATCAGGAACTTCATACTCTGAAAATGACAGTGGCTGTTCCTCATCCCCATGTGAGAATGGGGGGAGCTGTAAGGATTTGGAAGTGGGTTACCAGTGCACCTGCCCTGTGGAGCCTGTAGCCTTCACGGGCATAAACTGTGAACTCCTCTATGATGCTTGCATTGAACATAAGTGTCCTGCCCACATGACCTGCACCGGGACTCCAGGGCTCCTGGAATATCAGTGTGTGTGCACGCCTGGCTCTGCAGGTGCCGACTGTGACAGCGTTGATGAGTGCGAGAGCAGCCCCTGCACAGCCCCTGGGTTTGAATGTGTAGACAGCCCAACTGGATACACCTGTAGATGCCAGCCGGGCGGAGAAGGCTGCCGGGCAGAAAGCTCCGTGTGCTCCAGCCAGCCCTGCCTGAACAACGGCACATGTGTGGAGGCTGCGGGCGGGTACCGCTGCCTCTGCCCGCCCGGCTTCAGCGGGGCCACCTGCGGGGACGACATCGACGAGTGCGCGTCGGGGCCCTGCAGGAACGGGGCCATCTGCAGGGACAGGGCGGGCGAGTACAGCTGCTTCTGTGTGCCCGGCTTCCAGGGCTCCAACTGCGAGATCGACATCGACGAGTGCGCGTCCCGGCCCTGCCGCAACCACGGCACCTGCCTCAACCACATGGACCACTACCGCTGCCACTGCGCGCCCGGATACGCAGGTACGGCCCTGCCTGTGCGGGGGAGGAGCTGCGGAGCTGCATCACTGAGCCTCTCTATTCCCCCAGGCCATGGGCATGGCTGTGGGTGATGCTGTAGGGCAGCTTCCAGGCAGTGCTTGAGGCCTTGAATTCACCGTGCATGATTGGTGTAGGTGGTGAGAGACAGGGATCCAAGAGTGGAGGGTCTGAGACTGAAGCACTAGGCACAACATAGCTGTGATTAGTTCTCAGCATGAAATTAAGGGAGATAACATTAAAAGATATTTATCATCAAGAAGTGCATACTTAGTGTTTCCAGGTATTACTTAGCTCTGCTGACGTCGCCTGTAGTTCCTTGCCCTGTCCAGCAGGATTTTTCCAAGGGAAGTATTTGTCTTTTGGAAAAAAAGTGTCTTTTAGCTGGAGATTTCCAATTCTTTCATGCCTGGTGAATGTTTATTTGGCATGTGATTTAAGTGTTTCTCTTTTGTGCTGATGGTGACTCAGAGAGGAATCCACACCTGTGAGTTGTCTGTGAGGGAGGCAGTGGGGGGCTCTCCTTCCCCCAGCCCTGCTTATCGCAGTGGAATGGAGTGGAATGTGTCCATGTCTGCCTGGTACCACCTTGCACATGAACTTTTTCAGCCTTCCTCTTGTTCACAGACTGAAGTGTTTAAGGAGTTGGGTTGCTGTGAAGGAATGCTGCTGATTACCAGTGGAATGAGGAGAAGTTACAAGATCAGGAATGTAGTCCCTGATGCTGACTCACTCTCTGATAAAAATGAAGAGAGATGAAGGAGAAACAAGACAGAATTTCTATGTGGGCCCTAAGGTTACTGGTGATTTTGAGTATCAAGCATAATTCTGTCTTTGCAAATCAGTTTCTTTTTTTATCTTTATGCTGAATCCTCAGTTCAGGATTGTGGGATTCCCTGCCAAAGGAGCGATAAAGTGGCCCAGGCAGCTGGAGGAGTTTGTTGTGCTTCCAGTTATTCTGATGTCAAACATGAGGTTTAGCCTTGGGATTGAGTTCTTCATCCAGAGGTTTGAGCACCATTGGCTGGCAAGGCCTGGTTGTTTCCTGGTGCTTGCAGCTGGGATTTGGGTGAAGGAAGTTTTGTGTGGGTGTTGAGGGGTTTGAACCAGATTAGGGGGCCCACATTCCGCCAGGATTAGGATGGCCATGCCCATTCTGTGGGGAGCCTTGGCCAAGGAGGGCAGATTAGATGGATTGATAGGTGCCACTGTAATGAGTAAGGTTTGGAGGTGATGCCAGGCCACAGGCAGCTCAAAGAGGTGGAATAGAAATAATTGCATAGAAATCTTTCATGTGGTCTTGTTCTGTCAGGGAGGTTGGACTGTGTACCAAACAGGTGTCACTTGCTGTGACCAGTAGTGGAGCTAACATTGTATTTTTAATAGCACTTCCCAATAAAATCCCCTCCTAACATCAGTATCACTGTAGCCAGTGTTTTGCACTACTTAAGGGCATTTTCCCTGAGTATCACAAGGCAAGTTACAAACAATTGAAATAAATGGAATTTATTTTTGGAGAAGCAGGTAGAGATCACTCTGGTAGCCAGCTGGACTTGATAACTGGTGACATAACAAGATGACTCTTGTGATTTCATCTCAGAATTCCAGGCAGCACATACACACTTCTGTGGATTTCTAACACAGGTACTTTTCTGTTTTTTTAACAAAGGTGTGAACTGTGATACTGAAATAGATGAATGTGCTTCAGAGCCTTGCCAGAATGGGGCCCTGTGCAATGATCATGTTGGGTTCTACACCTGCACCTGTGCACCAGGTTATGAAGGAACCCAGTGTGAGGTGGACATCAATGAATGTGAGAGCCAGCCGTGCCAGAGCAACGGGACATGCCATGACCTCATTAACAGGTGAGAAACCAGTGCTGGGGGGCAATTAGGCTGATCTAAAGGTCTACTCAGTGCAGCCTGTGAAAATCAGAGTAGAAAGCTGTGGGGGGAATTGGATTTGGTGTTTTGTACATTGGCAGTAACAATGATTTGTGGCAATAAGGGAGAAGCCCCCTCCCAGCAGCAGAACTCAGGGGTGCTTAAAGGAAGGGAGGAACAAACACAGAGAAGAGGTTTGCAGAGCATGAACAGCACAGACAACTGCTGAGAACATACCTGTGTGTCTGAATTTACCTTTCCATGGGTAATGTGTGAACACAAGGGGCTGTGAGCACTGACAGCTGAGCTCTTTTGCCCGTTCCTGACCTGGGGCTTTGCTGCCCATGGCAGAGCTGATGCCTGGCTGTGTTTGGTGCCCCACAGCTACCGTTGTGACTGCAGTGACACCGGCTTCGAGGGGGCCCACTGCGAGCTGGACATCCTGGAGTGTGCCTCTGACCCCTGCCACAACAGTGCCACGTGCCTGGAGGGAACCAAGGGCTACAGCTGTGTCTTGTACATAGGTGGGCTGGGGCTCTCTGCTCGTGGAGTGTGTGGGCACACGGCCATGGACAGCGTGTGCTTGATTGCTGTGTCAAAGAAGTAGAGAATTAATGATCATACTGCATGGCCCCTGTGAGATTCCATTGTCTGGAACAGTGAGGCTGCACTGCTGCCCTTTACAGGTCATTCCAAAATCCAGCTGACCTGCGAAAGTCACCCTGACTCTCAACCATAAAGTTTTCTTTATGTTTTCTGCCATTTTCCATCATGAGTTCCTCTATCATGAGGTGATGCTTTCCTGCAAATTGATGATTTTGGCTCCTGTATTTGACATAGTGGAGAATGCAAAGGGCCTGGGGACTCCCTGGTAGATGAACTGCAGATCTGGGGGTCTTATTCCCTCCTTTGAGTCAGGCACAGCGCTTGGGAGCTGAGCTGCAGTGAGGTTGTGCAGGATGCTGACAGCAGTGTCTCGTGGCAGGTTACACGGGGCAGGACTGTGAGGAGGATGTGGATGAGTGTGTGACAGAGCCCTGTCACAACGGTGGCCTGTGCCTGCAGCGCTCCAACCCAGCCCACTACGGGACACAGCCCCACTTCCCCAGCAACTTCAGCTACAGCCAAGCAGCTGGATTCCTGTGCCAGTGCCTGCCAGGCTTCACAGGTGAGCTGCACTGCAAATGTTCATCCTGTCTGCACTGGTGCTGCTGTCTGAGGGGATGGGAACAGAGCAATGTCATCTCTGCAATGAAATCTCTTAAGGACTGGCACTTCAGAGGGGCTGGCAGCCCGATGCATCAGGAATGTGCTTCTGCTCCCATTGCAGACAGCTGAACAGCATTCCCTGTGCAAGCCTGTCTCCAGGCTGAGGCAACAGCCTGTGCACTTCCCCATGCTGCCATGAATGCCCTCTGGCTGTGCAGGTGCCAGGGTGTTTTCCCCTTGTCAGTCTCTCTGCATATGGCAGGATTCATCCCTAGGGAGATCTCTGAAATTCCTCATCAGAGGAAGGTAATTCCCTGGAGTCATAGATTACTATTCCAGTGTTTTCTTGGTGAGACTACTCTCATGGCAGCAACTGTATAATCAGAGGAGTTTCTTGGTATGGAGCTCTTGGAGCTAGAAACTCTGAAATATCACCCTTTCCATGGATTGGAGATATGTGTAAAATGCTGGATTTAACAGCTAGGGAAATTCCCTAGTGGGAAGGCATAAACAATAATATTTTATTATTTTATGAGAGAAATATGAGTGTTTGGTCCACTGTTGCACAGATGGGAATGGTTCAGATGTTCTGATCTTGCCAGTGTTTGACACTGGAAAATCATTTCATATTTCATTTGCCCCCATTGTTCCTTGCTGGTGTTTGTGTGCCAGTGCCTGCAGAGACATGCTAGACTTCAAAGAATCCTTTTGCATTTTTAGGTGAAAGAAAAGAAGTGCAAAACTTATGACTGCAGTTGTCATTTTTGTTTCACTGCTGCACAAGTGCACTTCAGAGGTGTGTTTGTGTTTTCCCTTTCCAGGGGAGACCTGCTTTACCAACATTGATGAGTGCGAGTCCCAGCCCTGCCAGAATGGAGGGATCTGCCAGGACCTGGTGAATGGCTTCCTCTGTCAGTGCCTGCCTGGTTATTCAGGTAACCTGGGGAATCAGATCCTTCTGGCTACCTAATGCTGAACTGCTGCATTGCTGCCTGGTGCAGGATTGCAGGACTGAGCTGGAGTGGGAGTGTGCAGCAGGATGTCTGCAGTTCAGGGCTCAAATGCTACAGGAAAGCTCTGTGAGTGTGGGCAAGTTGATAGACCATGAACTGGATTTGGAGACATGAGATCAACTGCATAGAGTCTAGAAGATCAGAGTATCCAGGGCATCTGTATCCTGGAGTGAAAGTTACCTGGGAGAACTGTGGGTTCTATACATGTAGGAAATATATAGAAAACCAGCCTTTAAATAAAAGAAGGGATGTTTAGCATTCTAGTTGTCCCAGATTGTACTGGCTGTAACAGATTGGCTCACCAGCACATAAGCATCTGTAAAACATCTCCATCCACCAACACCCTGGGATGATAAAAGCCAGCCATTTTTGGCTGAAAGCAGTGATCTGCTGTGTTAGGAGGTCAAAAGGTCTTTGTGATGTGAGCAAAGGCAGCCTTCTCTGTTTACAAGGGAATGAGGAGTCTGGATTCTTCCCCAAATGCCCTGCCTGACCCTAAGGGTTCAGTTTGCTGGTTGAGAATCTGGGAGATGGTGAATGTCAGCCCTGCTGGGAAGATCCTCTGCTAACTGGTACTAAACCTCATCTTTCTTTAAAATATTCATTCTCAGTCTTCTTCATCTTTAAATTTCACGTGTGTGGGACAATTTAATGCCAGAGTAGTTTATAAGAAAGGTGATCTCAGCACAATTCTGGATTTGAGATGAGGGTAACTTCTCCACAATGTTACCAGGCTGCCATCTCGTGGGAAAAAGAAGCCAGAAGAAAATCCTGTCCCTTAACTTGCAGCAGCAGGTAACAACATTCCAGAGACTCTCTCAGGCCTTTATGGCATGGGAAAATTTTCTGTTTTCCTTCTGTGGTTGCAGTGGTTGAGCTGTGTTGGTTTAATTCTGCCCAGCTCTTTCCTGGGAACACCTATAACTTTCATTCCCAGAATGTAAAATCAGCTTCTAGTTAACACCTTCTGTAACTGGGCTCAATTGTTTGTGGAGTTTTCTGGCCTATCTCGTTTGCTAATTTGGGCCAGATCAAGAAAAATTTGCTTGTGTAGATGAGGCCTTTGAAAGTCAGTTCTTATCTAAGCTCGTTATCACTGCTTTCTCAGGCAGTTACAATGCTGTACTCCAAACTGACATCTTGTCCATAGAGATGGTTTAAAGTTTATCCTTCTTGTCAGAATTCCCACTCACATCTGTGCCCTGTTCTCTTTTCCTCCTGCAGTGCCCCAGCACCCTCACAGAGCTCAGAATTTCATTGTGCTTTGCCAAGCTGCAGATCTGTTTAATCCTTTCCAATACTTAGCGTGCTCATGGGCAGAAAAGCTGACAGAAACACGGGCTGATGGGCAAAGGAGTGCTAGAGTTCATTCTGTTGCATCAAATTGGGGTTCATTAGTACTTGAAGAGGATTAGAAGCAGGTTGCTCTTCTGGATATTGCTTTTGGTAAAGGACTTTGTCTCAGCTGAGGTAGTTCTGACACATTAACACAGCGAAAGGCTGGGAGCAGTCTGTGAGATCAGTGAGTGCATGTGGAGGAGTGAAGCTGACAGGGAAATAATAGCAATTAATCTCCCCTCCTTTGTCAATTAATCCCAGTACAGTCATGCTGGGTAAACAGCTTATTACTTCGTATTAGGATCACAGAACAACTTTGTGAAGCTTCCCATAATGTTTCTCTTCAAAACACATTTCTGTGGCAGCTTAGGTCTGCCATGAACTTGGGTTTAAGCTGCCTCCGCTGATTAAAGTGAACTTGCTACTCTGATGAGGAATGCTTTCTTGGGGCAGCAGAGGCTCCTTCTGTGTATTTGCTGCTTCAGTCTGAAGAATTTGGGGAGTGTTGGGATAACAATGCAAGTCAGGAGAAATTCTTTCTTTGCAAATTAACTGCCTCAGTGCTGTCTCAGTGTAGTGCAGGCAGATGAACCTTCTCTCTGAAATGTAGTTGTTGCAAAAGTGGTGCTTCATTCCTGAGAACAACATAACAGGTCCTGAAGAGTCTGTTCAGCACATGGTTTGTGCTTTAGCATAGGATATAGGTACCCTGAGAGGATACAAGAAGTATGAATCTAAAGATTGCATGAGTACTAAATGAAGTGCGAAGAAGAGGGAATCTTGCATGCTCCTGGAAATGATGTCAGCTGTGGTCAAGAGACAAAGCATATTAGGAAAAGTCTGTCTTTTAGGGGGAAAAGAAATCCAACAAAATGAGTTCTTCATTTAATTTTTTTTCAGAAATGGTTTCAGTCCATCAGGTATTTATTAGGCAATAGGTTAGGCCAGGACAAGAAAGGAACAGGTTACCTCCATTTGACGTGGACACTGATTTTTAACCTGCAAAAACATTATCACTGAAGTTTGGATCATTCGTTCTTTAAAAACTTTGAAATGGCCTGAGTGCTTCCACTGGAGCTAGAGCTGTGCTGAGCCAGAAGAGGCCGTGCCCTGCAGCAGGCACTGTGGCACTGGGCACCCCCTGAGGGGGGCAGGCACCCAGCCCGGAGCACTGGCACCTTGTGATCATGGCAACATTCGGAGCTCTTCTGCACACGCTGAGGAACACTCCTACTTTCATGAGAAATCACAAGGTGATGTGGTGTGAATGTGTCCCAGTGTAATTGGAGGGCTTATTGACCATCTCACTTTGTTCAGCCATAATGTCTTTGTCTCCTTAAGGAAGTAGAAACCTTCTGTGCAGCAGCTATAAATGGTGACTCTGTGAGGGTGCCTGCCCAGATCAAATGGGCTTGAATTCCTGGGTCATGGGTCAGGAAATAAATGGGAGATGCTTCTTCCTTCTAACCACCTATGGATAGATTTAATTTTTTTGTGCAGGTATTTCTTAAGTCAGATTTGTTTTAGAGATGGAGCCTCTACAGCGAGGGCAGCTAAAAGGTTAAGATAGTAAGGAGATTAGAGGCCTGTTCCACCTTCAACCAAATCCCTTTTGGTAAATATAGCTGAAGGGAGCTAGGCAGCACTTGGTGAGGCTCCCCCCCTTCCCTTCTGCTCCACGTTTCTTCTCCCTGCCGGATCTCAGCTCCATGTTAATCAGACCTTTTGACTCCCTGTCACCTGATCAGAAGGCTGTGAGTGCTGCAGTCCAGAGCCTGCTTGTGCCTGGTGCCAGGTGAGAGCAGAATCTCTGCTGGGTGCATTGGGCTGTGAGGGATTTCCAGGCAGTAGTGGCCAGGTAGACTCTGTGTGTGTACGTGGAGATAAATGTGGGGTTGCATAAACCAAAATTGGCATAGTTTTGAAGACATTGAATGTTCTGCAGTCTTCACAGTTGTTACACTTTATTGTTGCAGTAGTGGCTGAATGTGCCTGTTTGTTGTCTCCTGAACAATAACAGAAGGGTCAGAGTAGCTAACAGAGATAATGTTCCAAGTCTGCTGGGATGGGTCTGTATGTGCACAGGTCTGTGGCTATTTGAGAAGTTTTGACTCCAAACAAACACTCACCATATCCCTCCCACTTCAAGCATCTGTAAAAGTGACTGGCATGTTTGGATTCAGTAAAATTACGAAAGTGAAATATCTAGAGGAGTTGTTGGAATGTTTTTTTTTAATATCCTAGTGATACTGCTAATGGAGATTTCCAGACACTGACATGTGGGAGGTTTTGTTTGCTTGGACCTGACATTGATACAAACAGAGACTCCCAAGTTTGGGGGAAAGCTCCCAGATAACATTTCTTCACAGAAATAAGAAACTGCTCTGGGTCCTTACAACACAAAAATACAACATGGCCTCCAGAAATTTTATAATATGAAAGTAACTATATTAAAAAACGAAACAAAAACAAACCCCAGAACCATAGAGGAAAAAGGAGACTGCACTAATTTAATAAGGTGGCTCATAATAATGAGGAAAGAGAGAGCTTTGACTGTGCACTGCCATGTCTGAACCTGTCCATTCAGCATAATGCAGGGAATTTCCTTCCATCCAGTTTGGCTTCAGAGAAACAGATCATGGTCATTAAAACCTGAGCCTTTTCTTAGTGAGTACAGTGGAGTGGAAACGTCTGTGCTCACAGATCCCTGGAACAGGGCACAGGGAGGAGGAAAACTGCCTGATGGACCCTGATTCCCTCAGTGCTGAATGTACAGCAGGGCCCAGGTTCACTCTGCATTTGGAACTCCCCTTGTTCCTATGGTTTAGATATTGCACAATGGTGGAAATGCAGCTTTTTGGCTTAGCCTATCAAAAGAACATTTTGGCCTTAGTCACGGAATTTGGCAGATTCACCTGGAACGCAGCAAGGGCAGGGTTTGTCTCTTGGCTTTGCCCTGCTGAGCTGAGGCTGTGGGCACTGCAGGCCCTGGGAGGCACGGAGCAGGAATATGCTGGGAGCACACATTCCTGGTGTCAGCACGGACAGGGGCCAGCTGGGAGGGTCAGAGCCGGGCTGGATTAGACCTGGCGCAGGGCAGGGCTCTGCTCCCCCGGCTCTTTCGCTGCAATCCCTTCTCGTGTAGCTGGCACCAGCGAGCGCCTGCACACACTGCCCCGTCAGCCCAGCCTTTGTGGTCATCCCTCCCCCCCTTCACCCCCAGTTTTTTTCCCTTTACTGGCACCAATGTCCACAAGGAGTCGGCCATGAAATCTGTGCTGATTGGCGTGATCCTGAAGGGAATTTTTCTGCTAGCAGGTAATGAGATGTGTACAGTGCTTGCAGTGTGTCCTGCCTGCGTGCGTGCCTGCCCGGGGCAGGGGGCTGGCTGTGTGAGGAGTGGTGGCTGGAGGCATGAGGAGGAAACACAATTGATTACAAAGGAAGAATGTTTTTATTTTGAAGAGACCTGAAGTTTTGTTTTGGAAACTTTAAGGCGAGGAATTTCGGGTCTGGCTGGCAGCTCCACAGTCCTGTGCTGCAGTTCTGCCTCGCAGTCAGAGCCAGGTGCTCGGAGGCACCGGCTCTGTACCCAGGTGAGCTCTGGAGACACACAGGTGCCTCCCGGCTACTCTGGGAAACGTTCGTTTTGCTTTTTCCTGATGTTTTTGCAGTTTTTATGTTTTCTTTCTTGATTGAAAGCTGCCTTATTGAGAAGTAGCTTTTGTGGCTGTAAGTCAGGACAAACCCTTTGGTGGTCAGTGCCTTCCCCGGCTCCTCCCGCTCCCTCGCCCCAGCAGCGCGGCGGGAGAGCGGCAGAGCCGGGGTTGCCATGGAAATGGCAGTAATTGTGCAAATATGATTGTGTCGGGTCCGTTTGTTGCGGCTAATTCTCTGCCTACCCCCTCTCCCTCCCCTCCTTTTTCTTTTTGATAATCATAATACAATCCCTAATTAGGATGCAGCAGGGAAAGGTCGTTAGGAATTCAGCTGCCTTACGGAGAGGGCAAGGCGGTGCTGGCCGAGCAGCCCTGCTGAACTGCCGTGTTTCAAGGAATAGACCTTGTCCTTCAAGGCTTTTTGATATCTGACAGCTAAATTCGAATATTTCACTTTATTTGTGCTTATTCTTTTAATATTTTATGTATCTGTTGAAGTATATAATTCTTACACTTTATACAACAAATCTTTGCTTATTAATAGCAGCCAGTAAATCATTCCCTCCATTCAGGCAGTGGTGAGCTGTGTGGATTTAATCACACTTGCATTTACAAAACAGGACTCTTCCCACCACAACGTGATGTAGGATTTGTATTTGAATATTTGAATATACTGGAGGCTGTGAAAGCTCAGCCACTTCTGAGTGTTTCTGACCCAGCCCCTGTGGGTTGGTGGCTTGGGACTGTTACCTCAGGCACGGCTGAATTAACGGAATGTTTGAGATCCTTGACTCCAGATAGCAGCCTTTTAGATACCACTTGTCTGATTTTCAGATAACAAGTTCCACTGCTTTGCTATTGTTAGTCTTTAACTAGATAAGGAGCTCATTAAACATTTGAAAGTCTCCTAATGGTGTAATGAATCAGATTGGTTGCTTTTACTATTGATGGCTCAAATAAAAGTAAACATTTCAGCTCTGAAATTTAGAGGGAACAGAGGAGACTACTACTTGTTTACAAGTAGGTTTGTTTACAAGTTGGGTTTGTTACTTGTTTTTGTCAAACAGAGTCTTGTCTCCCAATTTATTTTTTCTAAATAAACCTGAAAAGGGATGCCTATGCTGCTCTTAGAAAAACCAATTAGTGTTGAATAACTTCTTAATAGTGGGTGTGCAAAGACACAACTATCCATGTCTTGGAGAAGATTGGAATAATGGATACCCAGGAAATGATCTGTACTTTTGGAAGCTGTAGTGGTGTAGCTCCAGATAACTGCTTAGCAAGTCTTCCAGGAAAAAAAACTTGCCATTGTCCAGATTTTTAGAACTCTTGTGCAATCTCCTTTTCACCCATTTCAAACAAAAAATGTAAGAAATCAAACCAGCTGCATCCCATGGGAAAGCCTGGTGTTTAATCAGCCAGCAGCCTGGGGCTGTGCACCCACCCTGGGGACAAATGTCCCACCTGGTGTGAGGCCCTGGGGGTCTGTGGGGCAGGAACAGCCCAGGCAGGTGCTCCTGCTGCTGTGCCAGAGGGAGCTGAGACCTGCTCAGCCTGGTGGAATGTGAACATGGGCCTCTCTCCTCCCAGCCTTCTCAGAAATGCAAAAATTCATGGCATCTCTCCTTTTGTTATCCAAACCAATGTTATCTTCCCCTCATTGCCTTGGTAAATATCAGCGGCTCTGATCTGAAACAGCAGCATCTCGAGGGTTTGGGACTATACCAAGCCTGTCTTTCCTTATTCAACAGCCTCTCCCCTTAAAGCTGACTGCAAACACCCCTCCTGCAGCTTGGAGAGCCCTCCAAGAAACCCCACCACACAGAGTTATGGTGCTCTACTGATTTTTCCCAGTTGTGACTGAAGTCTTCTCCCAAACTGGGTTTCTCCAGGCCCAGTGATATCCCTTATGCTCTGTTTATTCCAGCACATTTCCTTCATAGCTTTGTGCTGCAATCTTAATTCTGTCCCTGCTGTTCCCTTGCCCAGCAGTAAGAGTAAAAGGGCTGTGCTGAGGTAGTGGAGATACTGTTGCTTACAGAACAGCCCTGGCACATCAGGAAAGTGCAGAATTAGAGCCTTGCATTTCTCTTTTAGTGCTTCCCAGAGCTCTGTCCCTACATGGGCACAGTCGGACAGTTTAGAGCTAGAGGCTGCTGCTCACCTCTCTGCAGAGCTCAGGGGACAAACCATCACTGCAAATGTTCAAGAACCTGTATCTTTGCTAAGATTTATTTATAATCACACATCGAGTCCAGCTCCAGTGCTCCTAATGCCCCATCTCCCCTCATCTCCGCCCCAGGCAGCTCTCTAATCTCTTTGATATGCACATTCTGTCTAGTGGCTTTTCTTTACAAATGTCCTTTGTGTTTTGATTCCCCTCCTTTGTGTGTGAATTCCTTCTTTTTCTTCCTGCTGCCCTCGTTGTGCTTGCTGGCTGGATCGGGTGTAATGCTATTAGATTGGGATAATCCATGCTTGGTTTATCTGTGGGACTGTCTCTGAAGATTAGTGAAAACCAATGTTATAGGCTAGATAAAGTGAGCTGGTTCAGGGCTCTTCTGTCAGTCTGGGGATGCTCAGGAAAATGACAGCAGATTTTCATTAGCCAGATTTGGTAATTTACTTGAGCTCCACTGGGATCCATGTGCCGCCAGGAGACACAATGCAGTGTGCAGGACCTCACCCTGTTCATTTCTGCAGGACTGGGCAGAACTGAAATCAGCTTAGTGCCAGCATGGCAGAGTGCCTGTGGAGCATGTTGTGTTTGTTGTTTATAATGAATTGGAGTTTGTGAGTTTTACAACTGGTGGGTCATCTTGGAATTTGAATTTTTTTTAACTGAGGCCTTCCAGGAACTTCCCATTTTACTGCTGTCTGCAACACTGGTGCCTGGAACATGCTCCAGTCAGATCTCTAGACTTACCTGGCCTTTCAACATACCAAATCTATTAAGACAAAACCATAAATTCCTTGTCTGTGCTGTTTTGGTCCTTGAATACCTTCTGCACATTCACTGCCTGTGGGGTTTGAGCTTGGGACAGGACAGCAGTTGGAGGGGGGATTTGGGCTGACAGGCCAAAGCTCTATAAATAGCACCTGGGAGGACACAGAAGTTTGGTTTTCTTGCTCTTGCATCATCAGCAGGATCCTCTGAGGGAGTGTGGGGCTCCTTGCTGGCAGCTGCTCCCTGGAGAGAACTGGAGAGGGCTGTGCCTGGCAGGCTCTGGGAGGGAGTGCCAGTCCCACAGTGAGATCCCATCTCTGAATCTCTTTCGCAGGTATGGAATGTGCTGTTAACATCAATGAGTGTGAGGAGGGTCCCTGCAAGAATGGAGCTGTCTGTGAGGATGGCATTGCTGACTATTCCTGCCACTGTGTCCCTGGCCAGGATGGCACCACATGGGGAGGGAAGAACTGCTCTGTCCAGCTCACTGGGTGCCAGACTCACGACTGCCAAAACGAGGCCTTGTGCATCCCAACCTACCAAGCTGAGAGCCACGGCCACCTGTGCCAGTGCCAGCCTGGTTTCTATGATGCCACCTGCTCGACACCAACAACGTTTTCCTTTGTTTCCAGAGGGCATCTCCTCATGGAGCTGCTTGAGAACAGGGAGGGTGGGAGGGGCACAGGAGGAGCCAGTGTGTCCCTCCGCTTCCGAACCACTCTGCCCAGTGCTGTCCTTTTCTACCGAGGCCATGAAACCGAGTACTTGTTCCTGGAGCTCCTGGATGGCATCCTGCATGCAGAGCTGAGGAGGGAGGGTGTTGGGTACCCGCTGCTCCTGAAGGGGCTCAGAGCGGACGATGGTCAGTGGCATAAAGTGGAAGTTGTTGTGCACAGCACGGTGCAGCTGAAGCTCTGGCATGGCTCCTGCGAGACCGGGGTCTGCCTGCAGAGCTCTGCTGTCCCACCAGGCACTGGTTTGCTCCCACCAGCCTTCGACAGTCTGTATATTGGAGGTGCTGAGGATCCAATGGCCAACAATACACAGAGCCAGCAAGGCTTTGTGGGCTGCCTCCAGGACTTGCAGGTGGATGCTGAGGCCGTGCTGCCAGCGGATCTGGCGCTGGGGGAGTCGTCCCTGCTGAGGCCGGGCTGTGACCGCACCGAGTGGTGCCTCTCCCAGCCCTGCTTCCATGGAGGGCTCTGCGTGGACCTTTGGGCCACCTTCAGGTGTGACTGTGCCAGGCCCTATGGAGGCCCAGCTTGCTCCTATGGTAAGTGCCATGGGATTGCCAGCTCCACAGGTACTGCAGAAGCTTGGATGTTAGCTCTAGAAACAGGACTTTCTATTTGACTGGGAGGTACCAGTCTAGGGTGCCTACTCTAGGGTAAAGTAGAGTAGGGTAGGGTAAGGTAAGGTACGGTAGGGTAGGGTAAGGTAGGGTTCGGGTTAAGGTTAGCGTTAGGGTAGAGTAAGGTAGGGTAGGGAAGGGAAGGGTAGAGTAAGGTCAGGTTGGCTAGGGTAGGGTAGGGTGGGTAGGGTAGCATAGGTTATGGTAGGGTAGATTAGGGTAAGGTAGGGTGAGGTAGCATAGGGTAAGGTAAGGCAGGGTAATGTAGGGTAGTGTAAGGTATGGTAGGTTAGGGTAGGCTAGGTTAGGGTAAAGCAGATTAGGGTAGGGTCAGGTAGAGCACAGTAAGGTGAGGTAGAGTAGGGTAGGGTTGGGTAAGGTAGGGTAGGGTAAGGTAGGGTTAGGGATAGGGATATAGGCTGGGGTAAGGTAGGGTAGAGTAGGGTAGGCTAAGGTAAGGTAGGGTTAGAGTTAAAGTTCAGGTTAGGGTAGGGTAGGGTAGAGAAGGGTAAGTTAGGGGAGGGTAAGGTAGGGTTAGGGTTAGAGTAGGGTAAGATAGGGTGGGGTAGAGAAGGTTAGGGTTAGGTAGGCTGGGGTAAGGAAGGGTCGGTTCAGGTAGGGTAGGGTAAGGTAGGGGAAGGTACGGTAAGGTCGGGTGGGATAGGCTAGGCTAGGGTAGGGTTGGGTAGGGTATAGTAAGGTAGGGTAGGGTACGGTAAAAGCAAAAGCTTCTGTGGATAAAATTCTCGTTGATCCCTTTCCTGTTGTTTGCTCCTGCAGAAGTGACTGTCAGTTTTGTGGTGCAGGTTATTCCTGGTAGAGCCAGAGGCTTTGACTTCACCTTTGTAACAAATCTGTGTGAATGCAGGGGAGCAGGGAAGTTGTTTTGCTGTGAAAAGTTGATCTTGAGCCTCTGAGAAGGCTCATTAAATTGAAAATTAATTTATAGATAAACTATAGAGTGTTTAAGGAACTTCTTTGAGAATTTTGAATTAAAATCATATCTATTTGCATTTTTTACTCCTGCAAGGCTTGTATTAATATTGGGGGTTTTTTCAGCTCTTCTGAGCCATAAATATGGCATGTACTGCTGTTACCAAACTTACAAATTTTAGAAGCAACTCTGTCTCAAAAGTCCTTGAGTAAATCTGCTGGACTGGCAAGGGCTCTGCTAAACCTGTATTTCACTCTCATGTTACTTGGATGCTTGAATTTATGCCTTCCAGAGGAAGCAAGGGCACATTCACCTGCTTCTTAGTGTCACAGACCTGTGGGGAGGAGTAGTGTTACCCTGGCACACATGGAAAACATTGAGAAGAAACATTTGTCCCATTCCTAAGGAGCTGCATCCCTGTGCCAGCTGCATTCCCTTTACCTCTCAGCTGTTTCTTTTCTCTTCTAGAGCACCCAGCAGCAACATTTGGCCTAGAGAATTCCACCAGCTTTGCCTCTTTCACCCTTTCTGACAGCCTTGGTGCAGATTTCAACCTCTCATTTTTCCTGCGGAGCCGGAAGGCCGATGGTTTGTTAGTGCAGCTCTGCAATGGGACAGGCCCCTGCCTCACACTGTACCTCAGGGCTGGCCAGCTGAGCATAGAGACATCACCTACGGACACTGTGACCTTGCCAGGCAATCTGGTTGATGGGAGAAGACACTTGGTAGCCCTGTCTTTCCATGGAGGCTCTGTGGGTGCTCTGCAGTCAGAGACCTTCGTGGATCTGGGGCAGCTGCCAGTACAAGCCCTGGGAGTTGGCTCTGAGGTGTTTATTGGGGGACACCCGAACCCCGACCATGCTGAGCTCTGGGGGGGCCATTTCAAGGGCTGTTTGCAGGACATCCAGCTCAACAACCACCAGATACAGCTTTTGCAGGTGGAGAACAACAGTTTGCCAGAGGAACTCAATAGGACTCAAACTGGAAATCTTGTGAATGGCTGCATCTCTGATGACACCTGCAAGGTATGTACTGTGTCTTGTTTGTCTCTGTGTGTGCAGGGATTGTTGTAGTTCTGTTATTACACAAAAGTCTGACTGTTGCTGATACCAGAAACAGGAGAAGGTTTTTTGATGTATTGAAGAGCAATGGTTCTCTGTGCTCCCATCTCACTCAATATGCTACATATGATTTAAACACTCCAGTTCCCCTGTAGTTTTTGTGGTTTTAGAACTTGGCCGGTGGCTTTTGTGCCTCCCATCTTCACTTTGCTTAGCCCACATAGGTTCCAGACTCCCCTCCCTAACCTGTAACCTTGCCAGGCCCTCCCTTCATCCTGTTCCAATTGCACAACAACCTTTTCCCCAGGAATCTGCCACAACACAAGCTAGAAGAGCTGTCTCCATGTGCCCTTGGGTCGGAGCCTGGCTCTTCTCTGTGCCACACATGCTGATGGGGAGGCCTTTCCCCCTAATCTTGCCCTTCTTGCTTATGGTGCTCTGAAGTATTGTCACACCTGTGGTGTTGGGGGTGTCCTTCTGGTGACAGAACTTCATGAGCTTCTTGAGAGCATCACAGTTTGTTTCATCTGTTCCTCACCTGTGCTTTTGTGCCTTGTTCTTTGCCAAATTGCTGGAGTTCCTGTTGCTCAGTGCTGTGCACAGAGGGGAGCAGGGGCTCAGGAATTTCTTGTACAGAGACCCTTGTGCTTCCCTCACTGCTCTTGAGTCACTGTTCCATTTCCCTCCTCGATTCAAATGCTGCTAGTGCTCACCTTCATTGTCACAACTCTACCAAACTCTCTTAGACCTCAAGATGAATTACTCTGCCCCTAAATTCCCCTGTTTTGTTTTTCAGTCTGAGCCATGTCAGAATGGTGGCAGATGCATTGTCACTTGGAATGATTTCCATTGCAGCTGTCCAGCAAATTTCACTGGAAAATTTTGTGAAGAGAAAGTCTGGTGTGAAAGTGACCCATGTCCTGAAGCCACCACCTGCATAGACGTTGTGGCAGGATATGTGTGTAAGTTCTGTTCTCTTGCTTGTGTGTTGGTAAAATCCCCCCATTCCCTGTCTATAATCAATACTCCTTGTTTGTGCTGTTGAAACAATACAAACACATGCTGCAAGGACACGCAGTGGTGCCCAGGTACACACAGCTGCAGGCAGCACGGGCTCCCTGGGCTTGCCCTGGGTGTGACAGAGCACAGCTGAGGAGTAAGAATTGCTGCCTAAGAGCTGGGTATTATTACAGGAGGTGCAGTTGTAAACAGGAAGAGCTTTAAGGCTGCCAGCAGCTCGCCTGTAATCCTGCTCACACTAAGCTTAGGGGTTCTTAGGGAGAGAACCTGCCAGGGGTGTGCCATTGGTCTGACTCAAACAGGACACTGTCTCTGAAATCCCTTGTGCTCTCCCCCTTCATTTATAGGTCTGGCTAATGCAACATTTAATAGTTACACTGCCATAGAATTTACCACCAACGCGTCAGTGACCAGAACTCTGAGCAGCGTCCGCGTGGACTTTAGAACCAGAGATGAAGATGCTGTTTTGCTTCGGGCTGTGGAAGAGATGGATTCCCTGCAGGTAGCCATTAAGAACTCCTCCCTGCTCGTTGACATCAGGACTGGGAACAGCATCGAGGGTGCCAGCTTCCTGAGCCCACAGCCCGTGGCGGACGGGGCCTGGCACAGCGTCTCGGTGTCCATGGAGGAGCCGGCCGCGCTCTCCTCCCGGTGGCTTCTCTGCCTGGACGGCTCAGTGAACGTGACCCTGCAGGGCAGCGCCGGCAGCCTGGACTTCCTCAAGAACAATGCCTTGGTCGTTCTGGCCGAGAACTTCACTGGCTGCCTGGGCCGGGTGCAGATCGGGGGGATCTTCCTGCCCTTCCCGGCCCACCAGCCGTACCCGCAGCCCGAGCAGTTCCAGCGGGCCGGCCCAGGCAGCGTCCAGCTGGGCTGCTCCGGGGCCGACGTGTGCGCCTCCAGCCCCTGCCTCAACGCCGGCACCTGCCAGGACCTGTTCAACTCCTTCCACTGCACCTGCAGCGCGGGCTGGGCCGGGCAGCGCTGCGAGGACAACGTCGACGACTGCCAGCCCAGCCCCTGCGTCCACGGGGACTGCGTGGATGCCGTGGCAGATTTCCAGTGCGAGTGCTTCCGCGGCTTCATCGGCAAAAGGTGCGACATCAACGTGGACGACTGCGTGCGGCACCAGTGCCTGAACGGAGCCACCTGCGTCGATGGCGTTTACGGGTACTCCTGCAAGTGCCCCCCTCAATACTCCGGACCTCGCTGCGAGTAAGTGCCGGGGCACAGCAGCCTCCAGATAAACTGGACTTTTACTTTGGGACACTTGGGGAACATTTTTCGTTGCAAGCATCTCGTAGGTAAAGAACCTAAATCCTGCTGTGACTTGGAAGGTGCTGTCCAGGTCCCAACTCTCACTGACAGGGGCTCAGCCTTGTACAGGATAAGGATCCTTCCTTTTGATGTGGGTTATCCCCATGCTACATTTCAGAGCTGTTTGAAGGGCACATACTCTGGCCTGTTGTCATTTCCCTCTAGCACTGCCCAAGAAGTCCATCTTCTCTGTGACTTGATTCCCCTCTGCCATATTCCTATGCTGATTTAAAACAAAACACCTTGTGCCAGTTCAAATGGAACATTTGACTCCTCAAATGGAGTTAAATACTGACATGGCTGTGTTTCAGTTACGTAGCCAGGATGATTTTCCTGTTCTTGCTGCATTCTAGTGCAGACAGTTACCTGCTACTGGCATTATCCTTCCTGGGGCTTGGCTGTACTGTTTCAGCACTGTCCTGTCCCTGCCTATATTTTCATTGCAAGAACAGGCCTGTCTGAGAGAAGTCTGAGTACTGATAGAGCTCCTGTCTGTTCCCTGGGCACGATCCAAGGAATATTCTGATGTTATGGATGATTTCTGAGACTATTCCCTTTTTCACTTGCGTCAAATTCCTTTCTAGAAATACAAATCACTGTATGACCCTTGCCAGCCCCATGTTCCTTGGGCCCCAGAACACTCTGCCCTTCCCCAAGACTTGAGTGCTCTAAGGGCTGTCCCTGTCTCTCCTCAGGTGGCCGTTCCCCCCTCAGCAGTGTGGCAAGAACTTCACCTGCCTGAACGGTGGCAGGTGCATCACCGAGAGCTGGGGAGCCAACTGTTCCTGCAGGCCTGGCTTCACTGGAAGGAAGTAAGTGCTGCTTTGGGATCCAGGGCTGATCTCAGTGGGTGGCAGAGCAGGGCTACTGTTGCACCCTCCTCCATGTCCTTGTGCCAGTCACACAGCTGCTCCTGATGGCAACACCAGCTGTTGCTTGGAGCAGAGGGAGGCTTCAGATCATCCAGCTGCCAACACCAGTTTTTGCAGCAAGAACTGCTTCCAACTTTTTTCAAGCACACTACCTCTGCTGGAAACCTGTGCTGGCCTCAGTCCCATAGAAACCACAACGGAGGGTTGGTGTGAACAGGGGGAGCTGCCAATGGGTGCTTTCCAAACAAAAGAGGCTTTTTTAGACTGGATGATCTTGTGTCCTACAGCACAAGAATATATATGACAATTCTAATCCCCTGTTCCTTTCCAGCTGTCAAATCAACATCAACGAGTGTGAGCCGAACCCGTGCCAGAACGGGGGCACGTGCCAGGACTCAGAGAACAGATACGAGTGCGTGTGCAGCGCCAGCTTCACCGGCGAGCGCTGTTTCATCAACGTAAGCTCTGCCCGGCCCTGCCCTGCTGGGGCTCCTCCTGCTCCTGTCCTGCCTAAAACACAGCTGGGCAATCCTCAATGGGTTTTTTCTCTGCAGTGCTGCTGCTTATTGGTCTCCAGCATATAAGCAACTGCAGTAAATGCTCCTCAGTATCTGCATGTGCTGCCATATGGCTTTTGGGGCTGTCTCTGCACCTTTCCATAGATTTCAAACTCTTTAGACAGTAATCCTACTCCTGCAGTTGACCCAGGTTCCTACACCTTCCCTCTCCAAAGATCATCTGAGTAGAAATGGATGTTTGGAGAAGGGCAGTTGGATAAAGTCAGGCCAAGAGTGGTTCAGGTGTGTGTGAAACAGTTGAGTCCTGTCCCTGAGCTGCTACTGCCCCAGGCCAGCTGAGCTGTCACTGTGTGCATGACCCAAGTGTTGAGGGTGGGGCTGGGACCCTTCCTGGGGGATGGGATCCATACTCCTGCTTTCTCTAGGAAGCTGTTGCATGGCCAGGCAGCTCGTTGGGTAACCTGGGAATGTACTAACCCATCCTGCATGGAAAGGGCTGTGTGCCAGGCGGGGTTTGCTGCTGTTGCTGTTACCCAGGGCTCTAATGCACGTGCCAAGGTCACCCTGACATTTCCAGTTTGCATGCACAGACTCCTTCAGGCATCTCTATCTCCTCTGTCCCAGGACACTTCTTGTGGATTCCTTGTATTCATTTTCATCACCCTCCCCATGCTTTTCTTCACTCTTTCCTTGTCCTGTTGTGCAGCCAGGCCCCTGCTTGGGCAGAGAGGGGCTGGGCATGGTGCTCAGAGCTCAGCTGAGCTCCCTTTGCTCTCTCCTCCCACAGCAGCAGCTCCAGGGGCTGCCCTGCTGGTGCTGGACTAACCTGCATGGTCCGGAACTAACCCTGCACGGCGCTCAGGGAATCCACCTGGACTTCGGGCATTTGCAAAGGGCAGAAGGGCTCCAGATCCCCTGGGACTGTTCCTTCTTTGCTCTGTGACATGAGCACACACTGAATGGCATCCAAAAGCTGTAAATAATCCAGCTTGAGTTATTTTCATTTTTGCTGTAAGCTGGCCGATACCATTGTTAGCAATAAGAAATATTTTTAAGCTTATAGTAATTTTAAAGCTTTGTTCCATGACAAGAAAAATCACAGTTGTTTTAGTTATGTTGTCTTCCATGCCATCCTTGATTCTACCAGAATCTAGGGAATTGTCATTTCTCTCCTCAGTACTTGGGCTTTTTATCATCTCCATCTGCCATCCATGTCCTGACCTCTTCAACATCTTCCCCTTCCTGCTGCAAGTTCTGCAATTCTGTTTCACAGTTTAACAGCTTAATCAATTCTCTGCTTTGCCATTACAGGCATCACTGAACTTTTTTTTTAGTATCATTCCCCTGCTTGGAGAAATTTTTTCAGGTTACTGAAAATTCACATTACTCTACATTAACTTTAAAGGGTTTTTTTGGTTTTTATTTTTTGCAACATTGGTCACAACTTTGCCAGTGCCACCTGTGTAATTTCAGTCTGATATTGATAAGAAGGCACCTTTAAAGACTCCCACTGTAGATGCCGAGTAAACTGGCATTTACACCTTAAGGGATTGTCTTCCAGTGAAAAAGTGCTTTTTTTGCCTTTCTAAAAACCTTTTTCCCTCTAATCTGACCACTTTGGTCAATTATTGCAGTTACTGTAACCACTGGAGTTTCATTGTTTCTCCATTAATTTCTTTTACAGAAAGGGACTCCAGGTGCTCTCTTCCCCTCCCCACTAATTGAAGTAGCTGTCCCTGTAGCCTGTGGCTCTGTGCTGCTCCTCAGTATTGGTCTCATATTCATGATTCTCACGGCAAGGAAGAGGCGCCAGTCGGAGGGGACCTACAGCCCGAGCCAGCAGGAGGTGGCAGGAGCTCGGCTGGAGATGGACAGTGTGCTAAAGGTGCCGCCTGAAGAGCGCCTGATCTAGGCCCTGCCGTGCCCAGCACCTGCAGCTCCTCCAGCAGTGGCAGCAGCTCCAGCCCAGCCCAGCCCAGTCCCCCAGGCTGCTCACGGAGACAAGGACGTCACACCTGGGGCAGCAGGGCTGAGAGCACCAGGGGCTCCAAGGGAGCCTCTGCCCGAGCTCCTGCCCTGCCCTGCCCCGGACTCATCTCAGCAGCAGCTGAAGGGGCTCTGGCTCCAGGCCCCTCCCAGGCAGGAGAGGCACATTCAATCTGCTTTCCAAGGCAGGGTGACCCCAGACACCTGTGCAGCTTCAGCTCCCTGAGTCCCACTCAGGAGCTGGGGAAGGTTGTGGCTGGTTTGTATATTCTCCTCTGGTTTTGTCAACAGCTGAAAAACATTCAAACCCTCTCAGCTCAGGTGTGTGAGGTTTTCAGACTCTTCAACAGCAACAGCAGCTGTGACCTCCCTGTGACAGCCTTGTGTTCCAGGGAATTGTCAGGAATGATCAAAATCCTTGTATAAATCATGATGACGTGGTGCTGTTAGACATTCCCATGGGTACCATGCAGGGTTTGGACCAGTGCTGGAGTTGCCAGATGCTGGACGTTGGGTGTGCATGGAGGGGAGAAGGGAGCAGGAAGAGGGTCACCAGCCTCCTGTGCATTCCCTGGGCTCTGTGGGACAGGGAACAGGGGAAGGGGGAGCTCCTGCCTTGGCCCGCTGTCAGCACAGCGCAGCTGCGGGAGGCTCTGGGGGCTCAGGGTGTGAAATGCAGCCGGGCCCCGCTGGAAGCTCTGAGTAACTCCCTGTTCTACCACAGCAGCGAGTGTGGGCGCACCTCAGCCACTCCTCCGTGGTGGGAGCAGTCGGGGCTGCGGGGGCTGCCCTGCTCCTCGCAGTGCTTGTAGCCACGGCCATTGCCATGAAGAGGAGGAGAGCGACTCAGGGAACCTACAGCCCGAGCCGGCAGGAGAAGGATGGGGCCCGAGTGGAAATGTGGAACGTGATCAAGATGCCCCCGACGGAGCGGCTGATCTGAGCCCGGGTGACCCCCGGAGCTGCCGCAGGTGCTGCCCGTGGGCTGGGGGGGGCGGCTCTGCACGGCTCAGCCGGAGCTGCTGCACGGCCTCAGGCACTGCCCGCTGCCATTGCCCGCTGCCATGCTCCAGCAAGCTGCTCACTGCACCTCCTCCCACCAATATTCCTGAATTCAAACTGCTCTGGCGGCGCTGGGGAGGGAAAACCGCACTGCTGAGGGCCAAGGGAGGAGGGGAGGGAGCAGTGCCTGTGGCACAGGGGGGACACGGAACCGGACAGAAGATGGGGCTGTGTTACAGCCAGAGCCGGCCGGGCCCTGCTCCTGCAGGCAGCAGAAAAACCAGCCTGAGGCAGGTCCAGTGAATGGGAATTAAACCACTGTAGTCAGAAATAATGTGAAAAATAAGGTTTTCCAAGAAGACACGTGCCTGTGGCTCCTCTGCAAGGCTAAGGCAGGTGAGTGAGTGGTGGGAAATCCTCCCTAGAGCTGCTGCTGCCCTTCCAGCCAGGCCAGAGCTGGCGTGTGCCACTGGGCTGTGCTGGACATGGCTGGTGGAGCTTTCCCTGAGACCAGCCCAAACCACAGGAATATCTGAAGTGCCTTTCTGCTCCTGAGGTGCCAGTTACAGTTTACCCTTTGTGAAAGGAGAATGTTCCCAGGCTGTTTGATCCCGCTCTGCCACTCCCCGAGCAGGGGCTTGGGGCTGACCATGGAACTGACCCTTGTGAGAGCCAGGGGCTGAGCATCAGCTGGGACTTGTGGGGTGAGGAGGGGAGAAAGAAAGAGCTCTAGAAGTGACCTCTCTGGACTGACAGGTTTGGGCTTGTTGGTACAGAAGAGTGGAATTTAGTTAACCCATCCTTTTCAACCCAAACCAGGGTTGGTGTAAGTGACACAGCATCTGCTTTCCACTGCACTAAAAAGGGGTTTGATTTTGTGGCTTCACTTCTCCTGTGTTACTGTTTTGGTGTTGAATGTACTGTTTCTTCTTTAGCATAATGTGGCAGAGGCTGTGGAAGGAAATGCAGCACAGCAGGCCAGGTAAGGTCTAAAGTCATTAGTGTTTCAGGATAATCACTACAACTATCAATGAGGAATATTTTAGAACAGTGTCTGCTTTTTAATCTCCAAAATACTATTAAAAATCAGGGTAGGAACCTGCCTGCTGTAGCTCATTGCCACAAGAAAATGCTGTTTATTCTGGTCCACTTTTTGGATATTTTTTTTCTACCATAGCTGTAAATCTTTCTGTAATTCCAAGCAAAGGGGGACACAGAACTACTGCTCACGTTTCCATTTAAGAACAAGTGTGTCTGTGTAAGAACAGGTCTCTGCAACAGGCAGCTGCTGAAAGAATGACAATTTTAGAAAATAGAAAAAAAACAAGGAGTGGGAGACAATATTTTGTCTGTAAGATCACTTTCCCTCAAGCAGTGAAGAGTGGAAGGTGTGATGGCAGCTGGCTGTGTCTGGGAGGCAGCTGGAGCTGGCAGTGCCAGAGATGCCCTGGCTGCAGGTGGGAGCCTGTGGCTGCTTTCCTCTGGTTATCAGCAGTGACTCTGCTGGCACTGTTCCTGCACTGGTTTGCTCTGGGCATTTTGCAGCTGCTCTTTGGGAGCAGGTGAGTGGGCTTTTCCTGTGGCTTTGTGCACAGGAGGCTCCAGGGCAGCACAGCTGTGCCAGGACAGCGGGGCTGAGGGCCTGCACCCGGCTGGGGCTGCTGGGCACACACAGAAATTCCTCCCGGGCTGAGGGAAGGGCAGTGGGGGCTCCTGGCAGGAGCCCTGGGGGCCCTGTGCTGCCAGGCAAAGCCGCTGTGGTTTCCTGCAGCCCGAGGGGTGTAATCACCTCCTGAGGGCTCCTGCCACCTCCATCCCAGGGCAGGTCCTGCTGCTTTTTCACTCTACATTTGTTGTTCACACTGTACAGAAATGAGGCAGCAGCAACATCTAGAAGAGCCCCTGTTCCTCCAGCCCATGGGGTGCTGCACACCAGGCTGTGTTCCCAGAGCTCCCTGAGCTCCTGCAATTCTCTGGAAGGCAAAAATCCCTGGAGCCCCAATTTCCTGGCAGGTACAAATCCCTGCAGCCCCAATTCCCTGGCAGATACAAATCCCTGGAGCCCCAATTCCTTGGAAGGTACAAATCCCTGCAGCCCCAATNAAATCCCTGGAGTCCCAATTCCCTGGCAGGTACAAAGCCCTGGAGCCCCCGGCAGGTCCGGCCGTGCCCCGGCAGCAGCTCCTCAGGGCTGCATTCCAAGCACCCAAAGCCAGTATTAGCAAAGGTGTTAAAATACTCTTGTCAGTGTCTTGAGCATTTCTGCAAAATAATTTATGGAAAGTGGTTGTTTGGGTTTGTTTTTTTTTTCAATAATGAACTTAACTTTGATATTTAATTTTTGAATATATTTTTTCACAAAACTGGACTTGCTGTAGTTAATTATCATGATCCTGATTTCTTTTTTAATTGTAAATTTTATAATTTGTAAATAATTAGAATGTCTTTCAAAAGAAATTTACAATAAAACTTGGTTAAAAACAGACCTGGTTGCTGACTTGTGACTGTTTTTTCTGAGGAACACCTTGCTGTCTGCACAGCTGATCATGGTCTGTGCCACACCCCTTGCACAGCTGCAAACCTCGATGGCTCCTCACAGTTAAAGATTTCATTTTGTGCTGATTTGCCCCAGGCCAGGGTGCAGAGCTTTGCCTAGCAGCAGGACAGAGCTGCTGCACACCAAGGGAGGGAGCTGGGGAAACCTCTGCTCTCTGTTCAGCTCACTGAGCTGCATTTCACCATTAATCCCTGACTTTATGGGCAATAAAGAGACTGAAATGTGGGAAAAAGGGACTCTGTGGCCAGTGAGTGCCCCATCCCTGTGCAGTGAACTGGAAGCCTCCACCCAGAGTGAACAAGATACAGAACTGAGCTCACCTCCTGTGCAGCAGCACATGCACCACTAACTTTGAAGAGGTTTTTCTTGTTTGTTCTAAAATGAACTCATTTCTCATGTAAACAAGCAAAGTGGTACCAAACATAGGGTGAGTACAGGAACAAGCACAAAGCCAAGTCTAAAGTCACTGCTGAATAAGACCAGGAACTCTTTTCATACTGGATTAATAAAAACATCCAAATCCTTCTAGTGCCAAACCAGAGCTGGTTCAGATGAGCAAACTCTTTACACCTGGCACTATCAGGAATGAATCCTCTTAGGCATTCTTGAGTTTAAAGAAGACAAACAATCCCTAAATGCTGTCCTAGGGATAGTTCAATTCCTATGTTACAAGAAAACCTTAAAAAAGTCTCCTGCTTGCAAACTCTGCTCCAGAAGTGAGGAAAGTCACAAATTCCTTGTCCTCCTGGATCTCAGAGGTGCTAAACAAAGTGAAGGGTGAACAAATGGGTGTTAATACTTCTCAGTGCCCCAAATCTGACTTAGCAAATGATCCATCATATGAGCAAACTAACCAGAGATGGAAATGAACTGCAGAGGGACAGAATTTCCTGAGTGGTTTAAAGCATCTGTGATGGGCTCCTCAGTGTCTGATCACTGTGTGACATTACTGAGTTTAAACAGGGCCTGTGCAGTCCTGCCTGGCATGGGCAGGATTGTCCAGTGCCCATTCACATCCACCATAATCCACAAAATTTTATCATCCAGCTCATAGCAAAAGAGCTCTGAAATGCCAGACTGAATTATATATAACATTCTTATTCTGAACTGTATCAAATAAAATGGAACTGGTATCTTATACTTTAAATATTTTACTATTCAATACTAAACCCATCTGTCTTTCAACACAAAAAGAAAATACAAATCCAAGTGAATGGCTTGTCAGAGGAACAGCACTGTACAGAAACAGAATATTCCTGGAACACTGTCGTCTTCACAAAACCGGCAGCATTTCAGATATTATTTTTCTTTTGTACTGCCCAGACTCGAACACAGAGACAGCCATTCCCATTCCCCAGAGTAAGAAAACTTCCAAGATAACATGAATAAAATAGATACATTGGAAATCAGATAAAGCTTTACAAGAATTTCCCCACGTGTCCAAGATGATTTCCTTTATCAAAGGCTCAATGGTGATGTGATTCCCTCTGCGAGAGTGACAGGCTTTACACCAGAGTGTGCCCAGATACAAAACAAACCAAAAAAGCACCACTGAAGTGAAACAGAAATGATCAGAGACAGCAGCTTTCCTGGGGGATGCTGAGGCTCCTGTGAAATGTCTGGAGAGCACAGAGGGGGCTCAGAACACCCAGCTGAGCGTCCCCTGTGCTCCGTGCCCACGGGCCAGCCCGAGGCTCCAGCGAGGCCACAGAGCCCAGAGCCCCCCTCCGGGACACTGCTGCCCTCAGCCCTCAGCACACCACCTTCACCTGCACTCAGGAGCTGGGAACCTTGATACTCCAAGTTTTTTTTCTCTTTTTTGTTTGTAATAATCAAGTAAGATATTGTTACATTCCATTCATATACTGTAATTTATAATATTGATAGATAATATTAAGATACACATATATAAGAACTAGGATACTCTTTATGGCCTCTATTTTCTGATGTATTTAACAAAAACAAAGTCCAAAAAATGAAAACAATTGCTGGTGTTTCCAGTTTCCCAACAGAGATGCAGGACCAATCCCTGAGCAGCTGCTCTGTGCTGTGGTTTCCAAGCCTGTGCCAGCTCTGCCCTGGCTGTTGGTGTTCAGGGCAGGGGGGAGTCAAAAGTGCCACCAAAGTCCATGTGACAGCACAGCTCGGGGAGTGGCTGGGGTTCAGCCAGCACAAACAGGGACTGAGCAGTCCACTGCAGCCCACAAGTCAGGTTTGCTGCACTTTGCATGTGGAAACAAAACCTTGTATCTCTGTGTAATGCCAGAAAAACTGAAGCCCATTCCCAGAGGCAGGAATGAACCCCAGCAGAGTGGGCTGTGTCATGCTCCAGGTGTGCCAAGGACTGAAAATACAGGGAGGGAGTAACCTGTGCATCAGCAGTGCTGCCTGAAAAGCTGTGTGTGGAAATCCCAACCAAACCCAACCCAACCCAGCTCCCCTCACGCTTTGGTCAGTGCAGGAATCCCAGGGTTTGGTGGTGGGGAGTGAGGGAGCAGTGTCAGGGCCTGGGACAGGGGGGACTCTGACCTGTGGGCAAAAAGTTCTCATGTTGAATTGCAGCTCAGTGATGGTCCTGCAGCGGTCCTGGCTCAGCCTTCCTTAAAAGAAATGCTTGGTTTTATGCTGGCTCAAAGAAACCAAAAAATCCCTCTGTCACTTCCAAAAGGACACCAAGGCCATGGGGTGCGTCACTCAAAGGTTTCCCATCGCTTTCTGAGCTGCTCCACCTTACCTGGTGTGGGTGACACGTCCTGCTTGGTCTTTTTTAACAGATCTTCAAATGGATCTTTTGTCTCCTCAGATTTTGAGGACAGTAACACTGACTCCAAGCCCTTGGCTGGCCTGGCAGGGACCAGAGGGGGTTCACTGGCCAGAAGGGCCAGGGTTTGTTTGGGATCTACCTTTGTGCTGGGCTGGCCCATCTGTAACGTTCGGGGTTTGGAGGGAGCACCCAGAAATGGTGGCTGGAGGGAGCTGGTGGGAGAAGGGCTGTGGCTCTGCAGCAGCAAGGAGCCAGCTGCTGGGGCCTGGCTGAACAGGTTTGGCATGGACAGCGTGGCCATGGGAGGCTGAGGTCTCTGCGAGGGGTAGAAGCTGGCAGTGGGGGTTATGAAGCTGGAGCTGTATGCGTGACCTAAGGAGGGGGTGAAGGAGCCCCTCGGGGGTCTGACCAGGGACACGGGAAGGGCTCCCGGCAGGGTCTGGGTGAAGGGATTGGGGGAGGGCTGTAGAAAAGGCGGTGGAGCCGGGGCAGGATAGCCCAGGGGCTGGGCAAACGGTGCAGCCGGGGCAGGCACAAAGTCACTGGGCAGGGCGCCCAAGGTGGGCGTGGGGGCAGAGCCCGGCGGGGCCCGGCCCGGCCAGCCCGCGGTTCTCAGCGGGTCCAGCAGGCTCAGCAGGAGCTCGCTCTCGTTCCCTGCACCTTCCGTCCTCACCCGCACGGGCTGCAGCAGCTCGGCACTGCCGGCAGCACCGCCCAGCAGCTGGGAGGGGTGACAGGAGGGACCCACAGACTGCTGCATCTCGGCCTCTAAGGAGGACACACGCCCGGCCCCAAAAGGCTCTGGGGTAAGATCTGACACCAAGGGGCTGCGCCCATGAGGGGTGAGGATTTCTGCTGACCCAGCTGCAGCCTGGTGCTTGGAAGCCCTGGGTGCTGGTGGTGGTGGCACAATCCCCAGTTCTGGAGTCTTTCTTCCCTGTGGCCTAGGAATGGTAATGTTCCCTTGAATGGCAGGATTAGATTCATCCTTTTCTGCAGGAGCCACACCAGTGTCTCTGCTCTGGGGTCTCCTGGTGATAGGGGGCATGTTCCCCAGGGCAGCCAAGGGTCTTTCGGGTGAGCTTTGGGAATATTTGGTGGGAATTGCCATATCATCATGGCCCATACTCCACAGTTTGTTGTAAGGGTGGGACAGCTTCATGCTTGGCACAATCCTGCTCCTCTCGGACACACCAAGATCCATCCTCTGCAAGAGACAGAACAAACATTAACTCTCAGTGATGCTCTCACAACACAGAGCAGGAAGTGAGTTGAGGCTGGTGTGAGGGAAGAGGATCTGACCCCAGGCTGCCAGCAGGGCAGAGGGACAACAGCCAGGAAGGACAGACAGGGCCCAGCCAGGACTCTGCAGCTCCAGTTCCAGCTCTGCCTCCATGGGGTTGTTCAGCTGGGACATGCTGAGCATCATCTGAGCCCAGTAAGGAGCACACACCTGTGTCCAAGGTACAGAAACTGAGAAACCTTAACTGCTGCATGGAATAAGCTGACAAATGAAATACCTGAATGTAACACTAAAATCAGTATTATTATAAGGCAGAAAAGACACTTGCTTCTTTAATGTCAGATGAACATCTTTGAGTCTGCTTTAGTTTAACACTTTCTGAGCTATATTCCTTCACAAACAATCCCGTTTCTTCAGAGGGAGTTTGTTCAAATGATGCTTAGATTGAAATAGCCAGATTAAAAGAAAAAAAAAGTTTGGAGGGGACCTGAAAATTACGAACTATTCATTCTCACTGCTGACCATCAACTTCAAAAATAACTGTGTGTGACAGCCACTGGACAGATTCTGAGGAACAGGGCAAATATCCCCTCCTTCAGAAGCAAAGGCTTCAGAGGAAACAGCTATAATTATTATATATTATAATATATAAAATTATATATAAAATAGATGTAATTATATAATGTTATAATATATAATGTATAATGTATAATATATAATATACAATATATAATATTGATCATATCATTATATAATATATATTAATATATATAATTATTATAATTGAGTCCCATTTAAGCCATTTCTTACTTCAGAAATTAATTTTGAAACACATAAGCAAATCCCTGGAAAACAGATGATGCTGCTGATGATTACTATTAGGATCTACCCAATAATATGAGAAAGTTCCTCAGGATGAGCTCTGTGGCACCCCCCGGGCACAGGAAGCCTGACCTGGTATTCAAAGGAGCAGCGCTGCTCCGCCTCCTCCTTGGGTGTGCGCAGGTCCTCCAGGCTCTTGGCCTGGCTCAGGGGCTGGGGCTGCCCTTCCACCTCCAGGCTGGGGAAGATGTCCTCCAGGAGGTTGACTTCTGAGGCCTTGCTGGAGAGCAGAGGGCTGGGGGGCAGCGGCTCTCTCGCTTTCTCGGGGCTGCCCACGTCCTCTCCATCGGCACTGTCCGACTCCTTCAGGGCCCGGTACGGCTGAGGCCTGGCACAGAACCAAAAATCACACTGCAAATGACCAGATTTCCAATTCTTTGCTTTGAACACAATTTCCTAAGGAGCTGGATGAGTTACAAAGAGCTCCCCAGTGGCAAATACAGCTCAGAGCTGTGCAGAGCAGGCTGTGAGCAGTGCCCAAGGGCAGGGGGACATGCAGAGGGGACCTGGCACCCCAGGGTGCTCAGAAGGGCAAGAGCTGAGTGGGAAGTGCTCAGAGGAAAGCTGTGGTCATGCAGGCCCAGCCAGGCTGAGGAGGGAGCTCTTGGAGCAGGGATAATGGGCTACCAGCTCCCCATGCTGACTGTCTGGGCACGGCCTCTGCACCCCATGTTTGCAGGCTCTGACATCCTCGGGCTTCGAGCTAACTCAGCACAGAACATAACTCAGTGTTTGCCTGCAATAATTGGGAACACTGTGCAGGTTCCAATGATTTCATTGGTGTCATCTTATCAAGAAACACCATAATCCATTATGGAGACACCTCCTTTACATTACCAGCCAAGGCTGAGTTAGCAGGGTGCTTCTCTTGCACATACCTCAGCAAAAAACTGAACCAGCACATTTGCATTTTGGTGTGTGTACAGAGAACAGCAGCACAATGTGCATCCAATTAAAACAACGAGTGCCACACATGGCTGTGGGGATTGGCATGTGACTGGCAGCCAGTTGTACTGTGGCATTTAAACAAGCTTTCAATTAAAAGAAAATATTTGTGAGACCTGCAAAAACACATCCTATGGAAGAACCCTCCTCCCCTTTCCATCTTTTGTCATAATACATCTCTATCATGCAAACTGGGAGAGCCCAGCTTGCTTCCCTCCCCAGCACACACCAGGACAGGGATACTGCAGGTACAGGGCACACAGTGACAGCACATGGCCTCAGGGCAGGGAGCTCACAAACCTCCTGTCTTCAGTCCCAAATCACTCTGGGTCACACTGCAACCCCCCAAGGGATATTCTGCAAACAGAACTGGTCTCCTCCACCCCAAACACGAGTGTGGGAACATTTTCTGGCCCTTTCCTAGTGATCCTCCCCATCCCACCTGCCTGCAGGCAGACCTCTTCCCTGTCAGCCTCCAAACCTGTGTTTGCAGCACACAATGGATTTCAGCACCTGCAGAGCTCTCTGTGCCCTGGCAGCCTCCTTCTCCAGCCTGCTCTGGCCCAGCTGTGGCTGCCAGGCTTCAGCTGCTCAGCTGTGACTGGGCATCATCCATCTCCCAGCTCCTGAACTGCCTGGATGTGGCATCGTGGATTTCTGAAACAGCAGCTCTCAGTACCCTGGCCCCTCTTCCTACAGGTTCTGGTCAAAGCAGAGACTGCATTTGTTAACCATGCAATTTATCTCCCTTTCATCCTCTAGAAATCCTCAAGCAGGCACAGTTAGGAAATAACAAATCCTCTGCTGCCATTCAGTGAGGGCTCAGCTCAGAGCTGCCTGCCAGGATTGGGATATTCAAACAGGCAGCAAGAGGGGTTTAGTGCAGCTGAACCCACAGCTGGCAGGGCTCCCCTCACCTCACACAGGCACCCTGGGCAGGCTGTGCTCCTTCCCCTACCACAGGCACCACCGCAGGGACAGAACCCTTCAGCCACAACATCAACAGCACTGTCAACAAGACTGAGTTACAGAGCTTTGGGAGTGTACAAGTTACAAATTCAAAAGCTGGATCCAAACAAATCAAACAAACTTCCTGCTTTTTGTATAATTGTCAGATTGTACTCAATGCCCTCAGAGGACACCTGCAGGAATGTGATACCTGACAGAGCAGAGAGGCTGGGATCAAACAGGTGACACAGGAGAAGGCTGAGAACTGCACTGGAATGAGGCTCACAGGACAACCCAAAAGCACAGTAGCACCACACAATGAATGTGAAAGGTTTGGAGAGGAGCACAAGCAGCATGTTGGAATAAAGGACAAATGGAAGGGTGACATCCCACAGAGCTTGAGTCGATGGAAGCCCATAAGCTGTGTTTTACTGCAGTGTTTCATGCAGGAGGATGCTTTTTCATGCTGCTCAACATCAAGACAAACAAGCAGGAGAAATGTTGATCATTCATCAAGCACTGTACAGAGACCCCAGGAACATTTCCAAAATCCCAGCACAGGAGCAGGTGCCCTGAGAAATGCAAACCCCACTGTTGGAAGCTGGCATGAACACAGCGAAAGAGTAAAGGATAGACCATTCGAAAGGAGCAGAGAAGAAAAAGTTTTCAGAGAAGCCAGAGACAGGATCCTCTTCCTGCTGAAATTCATCATCAGAGGAGTCCTCAGAGAGGAAGACTGTATAGTGTCGCATGGGCTTTACGAGGCTGGGGAACAGGAAGAGAAAAGGAAGTTATCAAGTGGCCACAGTGACAGCTCCTGAGGAGACAAACCAGAGGCTCTGGAGACCCAGATCATCCTGAGCCCAACTGACTGCACAGCAGAGCTCAGCAGGGAACATGAGCACAGCCCCTGTGCCAAGGGCAGGGCGCCCTGGGGTGCCCAAGGGAAGGGACCACAGCCCACAGCCACACCACAGTGCAGAGGACAACACAGAAATCCCCTTTCCCCACCATGTTCCCTCCAGAGCTGGGCACCTCCCTGTTCTTCACACAGCTCTGCTCCTCAGGCTCCCTGAGCTCTCACAATCATTAGATCTCCCTCTCTGCTTTACAGACATTTTAGTCTGACAAACAAGAGGAGCTGACTCCAGGGCACCAGTTCCTACTTGTTCCTTCTATTTTTCACATTAGAAACTGCTTCACTCTAGAATAAAACCTAAGCTGTCCAAGGATTGGTATGAAATGCAGTTTGTCAAGTTAGGTGTATATGTTCCTTTCCTCAGTGGTTAACTGAGAATCGGCTCTTAAAGCTTAGCTCAGGAAAAGAGAAGTTGGACCCTGCCCCCAACAGCCCAAGAGGGCCTGAGCTGCCACTGCCAATGAATGTTCACTCACAGTCGGGTCAGAGCTAATTCATAAAAACTCTCGAACAGGTGGCAGTGGCTGCAGCCGATGGTGGGAAATCCCAGTTAAAGCCTGTGCATTGCTTTCTTTCCCCTTCTGTCACAGGTATCCAGGGGAAGGAGGTGGGGCCACTGCAGCCCCGGGGCTCCCAGCGCTGCCAACGCTCCGGGAAATGCCGTGGCAGCCCCGGGAAATGCCGTGGCAGCCCCGGGAAATGCCGTGCCAGCCCCGGGAAATGCCGTGGCAGCCCCGGGAAATGCCGTGCCAGCCCCGGTAAACGCCGTGGCAGTCCCGGGAAATGCCGTGCCAGCCCCGGTAAACGCCGTGGCAGTCCCGGGAAATGCCGTGCCAGTCCCGGGAAATGCCGTGCCAGCCCCGGCGCCGCGCGGACCGGACGCGCTCCACGGCGCCGGCAGCGGCGCGGAGCGGGGGCTCTGTTTTAATGAGGAAGATCTGCATCTCGGGAGCTTTTTTCATGTGTCAGGATGCACGGACAAATCAGCAGCGCATCATGCTGGCCAAAAATGAAATGCTGACAAATGTAGATATTTCAAATTTAATTGACACCTAAATGTACTTGAGATAGAAAAAAAAATATATATATACAGAAAATGGGAGTGCAGGATATGGGAATTAATAAGGAGAATTCTGTAATAATTTTAAAGGATATTCTGTTTATGAGAAAATTAAATTTGTATATTTTATTAAGGGATTGCTTTTTCCCTGAATATTGAGATTACAGTACAAAGGAGTGTATGGACTTGTCATTATTCTCCTAAAAAGGAAATGAGCACAGACAGCCTCAAAATAATGTGTGCTTCTTTTACACACATAAAAACAATTAACTCATGTAACTAAAGACAGAAATTTCCTAACCTTCAATGCTACCAGGTAAAACAAGGGAAAATATATTTTATGGTGTTTTCACTGATTCTACTGTTATCCAAGAGAGATAAAACAGTGTGAGTTTTTTAAAGAGACAACATCTCTCGTTTCCATTTCAGAACACTTATGCAAAGATTACATCTCACTGGGACATTAAAAAGAAAGTTTGTGAGAAGCATCATGAAATATCTGTATTTTTTGAAAGCAGCTGAACTGTAAAGACTCAGTAAAACTAGCAGCAATAAACTAGACCCAAATAAAATAATTAAAATACAATCTATTTCCAGCATTGGTACAATGCTTGTGCTTATGTTTATCTGTGGCCTGATAGTGGCAGGAATTGAAGATACACATTAGCAGTGAGCAACATTGGGATGTCAGCAGCTTTTGAACCCAAACATTCAGAATCCTCCACAGGAACACACATAAATGTTAAATTGGTTCAATTATCCTCCACCTAAATGCAGTGAGTCATCAGATTAAATACTAAGAAAATGCTTTTAGTTTAGAAGTCCCCACAACCTCTGTGCAGGCCCTTTGCAGGAGCTGCATCTGTTCCACAAGAGGGCAACCAAATTCCACTGTAAAATGGACAAATACTCCTGTACAAGGCAGGAATCACTGTTCAGTTTAGGCCAAAGCTGGAGTATGCCCCTACCCTGGCACGGCTGGAAAGAGCTCAACATGCACTGATGCCCACTGCTGCCCCTCCAGTGTGTTTGGGCTGTGCTGGCAAGCTCAGAACATCCACAGTTCAATACATCTGTAATTCAGAACATCCACAGTTCAATACATCCACAGCTCAGAGCACCCATTTCCTGCTCAGGGTCACCCCTGAGGGCTCATTGCTAACTCCACTCTGGCAGTGTCAGGAATCTGCAGCACACACCCGTTGTTGTCTTTGCAAAAATCCCTGGATAAGTGGCATGAGCAAAAGTGCCTGAAAAAGCCACCCTGAGGTAACAGAACATGCCTGTACTGGTATGCACAAGAGAGACACTGGAAACCAACACCTTTTGTCCAGGAGCAGTGGGCTGTGGCTGCCCAGATGATCTGGAACATTCCCCCTTTACTGCCACAGCTAAAAGGGGGATAAATTTGCTAGTACTGTGCAAAGTGAAGGCCTACAAGCCCTCACCACAGAGCTCACACAGACATCATGGTCCTGTAAATCCACTCTAGAATTAGACTCAGCCTCTTCTGCCATCACTGTCAAATAAACAGTTCTGCACCCTCCAGCTACAGCCCGGCAAGAACACTGCATCTGCAGGGCTGGAACTGACAATTTCCTCGAAAGAAAAGTGCAAAACAAAACAACAAAGAAATTAAACCTCCAAAACCTGAAAACTTTCACTCAAGAGGCTGATCAGAGTGTGTGTAACTTGGCAAACCACTATTTCTCCATAAGCAAACTTTGGTTACTTGCTTTTTCACATTTCCTCTACAATGTTCAAAAAAACTTTTTTTAAAAAAGCAGTCTTTTTCTTAGTTAAAAACTACCTTTGATCTGTAGTATTTTTTAATGAGTCCTTTGGTGAGTCTCAGTCCTGAACACACTGTCTGAAGGAAGCAGAGAGAAGCAGAGCAGCACAGTACTTACTGTTCTGGGCTGGGAACTGAGGTCCTCCGGCCTTCCACACCAATGTTGCTCTTGGGCCTCTTAACCACATGAGGTCTTGGAGGGCGAACCTGTGACATGCACAGAGACATCTCATCAAACACTGCCCCTGATCCCACAGCAGACACAGACAACAATGGAGAACCACCAGCATCCTACAGGAATCTTCCACTGGGCCTTGCTTTGTCTTTTGTGCCACAGCGTGACCCATGAATGTGGATACATCAGTGAATCTGATGGATATAAACCACATGGCCCCACAACTTGCAAATGGAACAGATATGCTGGTCACTAACTGCTATTTGCTCTGTACTGTTTGGTACAGGCTGAATTTCAGAGAAAGGATTCCCTGAGTGAGCTTCCCCCTGTGCAGCCAGTGCAGAGAGAAAAGCTGGGAATGTCTGTGCTCGCTCCCAGGAACTCACCCTCTCAGGTGGGGACATCTGTTCAGGGAGCACTGGAAAATGTTACTTAGGATAAATGTCTTAACATGAAACCTCAGCTCATTCTTCATTAAAAATTTGCTTCCCTCCAACAGCTGAGCACAAACCCTTGCCAGCCATATTGTCATTGTCCTGGTATTAAGTTAGACTTCTGCTGTCTGTAGTAAAATCCAAAGCTTTTCTGTGGAAGATGATGCCAATCCAGTCTCACATACATGTCCATCACCTTCTAATGTATGGAACTTCAGCTTGATTTCTGACCAGGATCTCCACAAGCAAACAAGCCTTACTTCAGGGAAAGGAATAAGCACTTGTGCTCAAAGTTTGGCAGGGCAGACTGTACACACCAGCTTCACGTGTTTTGTTAAGCACATGAAAAAGAGTCAGATCTGTTGTTTCAGTTCAATGCTAATCTTGACAGAAATGCCCAAACACCCAAATAAAGTTGGGAATACAACTCAGTTCCTGATCTCCCAGAGCTTGTGCTCCCTTAAGAGGCACAAGAGAAAGGAGATGGTCTACAGCCTGAGTGCTCTGGAGTGACTAAAGAGGTTTTAAAAAAATATAATTTGTTGGGGGAGGAGGGCTTTCCAGGTTTGTTTTGGTTTTGTTTTTTTCATTTTTCTTCCCAGGCACATAAACCTTAAATTTTTCTGCCAGGAGAAAGGCACCAAATTGTGTGTAGTGCTTCTGCCCTATGCACCAGTATGCAGAAAATAGCAGAAGCATTATTACATTGAATTTTCATTTCAAAGGAAATGGTGCACAACAGATATGAGGAAGAAATCCAGAGTTGTATCACCACTATTTCTTAGGAAAAAGGGCTTATGAAAAGGTCAGATGTTAAGGTCTTGGAGATCAGTCCCCACACAAGGCTGCTCCTCTCTACAATAAAGACAGCTTAAGAATGTGAATTTATGGCAGGAATGGAAGGATTAAGTTTGTGGCAACTTCAACTGAACTTGCAACGTGGTGAAACATGGGGAAAAGAACAACAGAGCTAATTAGAGGAGCTGAGCTGTCAGAGCGCAGCAGAATGGCTCGGTGCCAACAAACAAAAGGAATGGGCTGGCAATCAGCAGGATCGATGAAGAATACTGCTTCATTAGGGCTGATAAAACAGGGAGAGACTGCAGAGAGGAGTGGGGGAGAGGGGGGCGACAGGCAGGAGGAGCGGGGAGAGGAGAGCGCCAAGGAGAGAGGGAAAGAGAGGAAGAAAGCAAGCTGCTTAATTAAATGGGAGCTGGGAGCTGATGTGTAAAGCTGGCCTGTCAGCGTGCTGGGAACACTTTCACCTTTCGGGTGGGTGCTGCCCACGAGGGAGAGAGGTGAGAGTTTGGGGTGGCTCCAGGGCCCCCAGCCCAGAGCGCTGCAAGGTGACAAAGCTGAGCGGGATTTAGAGCATTGTTCCTGGGGAACTGCAGGGAAAAGCCAGGAATTAAGTCAATTCCTTGCTGGATTTTGAGTCTCATGTAGCCACAGAGGCAAGGTTAAATGCTTATCAAATGCAAAAGTATCAAAGAAATCCAATTACGTGAGCACACAGCCAAAAGAAAAAAGGTAAACTCCCAGGACAGAAGGGTTGAATGTGCTTATTACTGTCCCCATCAACTTAATGCATAATTATTGTATTTTATTTTTTTCTATTTGAATAGTTTCCAAACAACCACTATTAATCCAAACAGACCTCCATTAATTAGAAGCAACAACCCTCTCTCTTTCATAATACCACCACCACTTATTTCCAAAGCAGCAGAATGCAAAGAACACCTCTGTTCTGCTTCCTTAACCTTTCTTTGGTCTGTGTTTTTGGCTTTATTACCAGCAATTACTCATATTGCAAGCACTAGTGCCCATGTATTCCTCCTTGCAGCACAAAATATTTCTCAGGAATTCTGGTATGCTGTGGCCCTGGCTGCAAGAGCAGAGGGACCTGATCTCCCCCTTCAGTGCTTGTGTACAAGGCCAGGATAAATCACTTGCTGATACCCACCTCTGTAGGAGCTGCCAAGCCTGAGAGGGAAAAAGCAGCCTGCAAAAAGTATTATTTACACATACAGAAATGTGTTGCAACTACTTAAAGCCAAATAACAGTTCTGAACAACAACAAATTTATGTATATTTGATACAAGCACATTTTTGGGATTGATTATAATAATTTACATTTATCTTGAATTTCCCCTTGATGAATGAAGCCTTTCTGTTCCACTTACTGACACAGCCAGAGGAATGCAACAGGAGCTTTCATTATTACATTTCCAACCTTTTATCAATCACATTGGGAGCAAAGACAGTGGAACCAACCATGTTACACTGAGGACTATTAATACCCTACAGCTGGGAGATTAAACAGTCTTAACAAGACTTCCACATAATAAATGACTCCATTTGAACAATACATTTCAGCAACTTTGGTACTGAGGAATCACAACATGCCCCCTTACACCTGCCAAATGTGGAACACGAGGGCATGGGAGCACCACAGGAACCTTACAGTACATGGAAAGTCTGATCCTAGGGAAACACATCTGGGAGGGTCTCCCATGCCCGTTGTATTTAGAAGAACACACATAGTCATATTCAATGCTACTTTTGAAACACAGAGAACAGAAATCTTCAGGGGAAAAATTCATAAAAATGACTCTGTTAAGCTAAACACCCAGAGTTAAAAAGAGGGAGGAGAAGAAACACATGCCACTGAAATATCACACAGGAACATGCACCAGAGACCAAAAGTTAAAACACACACCCAGTTGCATTTGTTAACCAGTTACCTGCTCATCCAAAACACATTTTACCAAGTTTTAGCAAGGTCAGATTTGAAAACTTGCATCTCTCTCTTTCTTATGCATGTATATGTATGGATAAGGAAGCAAGAAGATGACTTGGGGGGGAACCATATACATAAAGGTGAAGTCCTGAATACACATAAATATCTTCCAATGCTGTGCCAAAACCAACATCCCTCCTAAACTGATAGTTCTTGCCTGTGCCTTAAACAAAAAAAATAAACATCTGGTGCAGACCCAGCAGGGTGTGCAGTTTTAATGCCATCCTGCATAGTCCATAGGTAAAAACTGTCCTACAGGGAGGGTTTTTGGGGAAAAACTGCTGAGATAAGGTATCCCTCCCTAACATGTACAGGCACTGCACTGCCAATAATTTCTGTGCAGTTCTTCCATGGAAGAGTCCCTTCCTCTGGCCAACCTGTTGTGTGTTACCCAGTGTATGTCATCCCTAACATGGTACCAATGTTCTACCACCGAAGATTGACCTTGCTTTCTTCAAGTCTACTCATACACGGAGCAGAATTAGGCATCCCAAATTAATTAAAAGCGTAACTTGCAGAGAATAAATATTTTGTCTTCAGGCTTCTGCTTCCTTTCAGATTTGAGTTCAGTGCAAGTCTTCAAAAGCTCACTGGCTAAAAACTTCTGCCAGCCAGTCTAGCAGGGCTTTGTGTGTAAGAAATCACTGCAAAAGTCAAACCAGACGTGGGAGAGCAGCCCCAGTTACCTGCAGAGCTGCCCGAGAGCTGCAGGGCTCGCCAGAGAAAAGCAGAACAACCGCGGGTCCCAGGGCTGTGCCGCAGCAGAGAGAAGGCAGTTTAGGAGCATAATTCACACACGGCTTCTGTGCAGAGCTTGACAATCCAATCTACCAGGGTTTAGTAGTGCTACAAAGAGCGTAACTCAGGCAGTGTTAAGCTGTGGCAGTGAAACAATCCCCAGCTACTCACGGGCCTGGAGGAGCGCTGGATCTTTGGGGGCGGCGGCCGCGGCGGGCGGAGTCTGTGCTGCTGCAGCAAAGTGGAGACTAAATTAAACCTGCATGGAAACACCTCTGATGTCCTGGCAAAAGCAGCATGAGCATGTGACAGCGTGTGATTTACCTTCATACTCACCTCACCAAACGCCATTTTCCCATTTTCCTTCCTTTTTTTTCCCAAAGTAGTGACAAAGCCCGTGAGCCATGAGGTGCCCTGGCAGCACATGGGCTGAACTCAGCTGCTGTCACACCAAAGGCAGCAGGGACAGCACTGCACACCAGACAGCAAAAGGGACTGACACAACACAGATGGGCAGGATGCATTCCTGGACCTCGAGGTCCAAGTGTCCTAGGCTACATTTATGCAAATGGAAACCAGGATCTCAAAAACACTTTCACTAAGATCTCCAGTGCTTTTAGTGCCTGTGAAAACTTATGGAGAAGGCCTCAAATCAAACATGTAAGAGCATGGAAAAAACCCCGATTCAGTTAAACTTTTCATTCACTTAAAGGTGAGCTTATGCTCAGATCCTGTCCTGGATTTCACTCCTAAGTGACCAACACTTAAAAGTCAGACCTTAAAGCATCATGATGGCCTAGAACTCAAAACTACTTGTACAGGTATCATTTTAATTCTGTGTCAATGAAAACGAACACACTACTAATATTCTATATATTTATATTACAACAAACTACTCCTTTGCAGGAGCCAATACTTTCATACCCTTATCCTGTCACTAGATTCTTTTTTTCCAGCTGAGATTTAAATATCACATAGGATTAAGCTTTCATCTCCGATCAAAAAATAGTTCTACGTGTTTCCACAATAAAGACACATACAAATGCTGCTTTGGGAAAAGATTAAAGATGTAGAAACTTTTTTGTCTGTTGGACTTCTAACCAGGCATTGTGTTGACTCTCAGAAGTGTGACCTCAGTGCTTGTAACCACACAGGCAAAGCCAACGCTCCTATTGCGGTTTCTGCTATCGCTGCAGTGCTCCCAGCACTGGGGTGTGTTGGAGGTTGGGATGTGCTGCCCCACACAGTGCACTGCTGAGCCCCAGGAGATCTCAGAGCAGGGTAACACACAGCTGCCCAGGGCCAGCAGGGCTGTCTGCACGGAGCAGGGCCAGGCCTGGCCCAAAGCAGGGCTGTGAACACAGGCAGGAGAAGGCCAGGGGTGATGGGAGGCACCCAAAGGGAACAGGGACTTTCCAGAGCTGCCCTGCCCGTGTTGGTGCTCCTGCCTGTCACCACAGGGGGATAAGCAAGTGTGTTCAAACTCCATGTTTGCTGGTGAGCCACGATTGGAAGTTAATTTGTTAATGCAGCAAAACACATTGTTTCTAAAAGGTCAGCAGGTGAAGCTGTGTTGGAATATCAACTTAATTACCTGGGCTGTAGGGAGGCATGGGCACCAACCAGCACATGGCTGCAGTGCTAAAAGCTGCTAAATTGCTGTGCCAGGTATGGGCCTAGATGTATGTACTATAGCTTTTTATGTGGAGAAATGTCTAAATTAGCACTTTCTCACCAATAGCTGTTTACCAGCACACCTTTTTCCTCTGGATATTTGCTTAATGGTTTTGTTCTAAATACTTCTGAAGCAACACAACAGAAAATTTGCAGAAAGCCATTTTTATGACTGCAGATCTGGCACTGCTTTACTAATTATCAGACAAGTGACTTTAAGCCATGAGATGCTGAAGGAAGAAAAATCTTACATTCACTTTTACACTATCAAAATACTATTTAAGAATGATAGATCCCACATCTCTTCAAGTAGCTATTATATACCCAAGGAACTTTCACAATTCAGCTATTTAGAGTTTTATACCAGAGAAAACATTACAAAACAATAATTTTTGGTCTGCAAGGTAACAGCTTGTGAGCAGAATATTATCTCAAACTAATTGTGGATGTCTTTTCAGTTTTTTAAATTGGTATTCAAAAAAGAGCCTTGTGAGTAAATTAGAGATGCTAGTTCATGTGCAGCAACAAGTGCAGCCAGAAGGAAATGCTTAAAGGAAACACAAGCAGATGAGAACTGGTTTGTCAGTATGTGGAGAAAGAAGTGTTTCTCAATTAGCAGTTTCCAATAATTTCCAAAGCAAAGCTCTTTTCCATGAATATCTTATTTCCTTCTGAAATTGAGGACTGCTTTGAAAATACCTGAAAGTCAATCAGCCATGGGAGAGAGATGCCTTGAGCTGGATGAAGTCAGGCTCACACACTTCAGGCTGCAGGAGACCTAAATGCTGACTTTGGGAGAACATGCTGGACCTCAACTGAACACTCAATTAAAAAAAAAAAAAAGGGGGGGGGGGG